>BQNB010000483.1:0-129709 GCA_026074375.1 Tanacetum coccineum | reverse complement strand
TACATTTATCTTGAAATGCAGTAAGAATTACTGATTACATCTCAACCATTAAACTCTTTGGCTAACTTTACCAACCTCGTATTCTGTCGGCTATTGTTGTGATCACTTGTGAAGTAAACCCGATATACCAAACTTGAAAAAGAAATGAAATCCCTTAAATTTGTTACTTAAGCTTGCACTGTTGTGATTGAAGAATGGTGCAAGATTAAATCTATACGTACTATATACCCTACCGCATAAGTATAAGAAGTACAACACCTTATGAAATTGTCCACATCGACTTCTGCGTGTGACACTGAGTACAACAACGTAACTCCTTTAAGTGATAGTTATCCAGGTCTGCATCCAACCACCCCTTGACCGCTGGTAACTAGATAATTTAAGTCTCAATCATAATTGTAAACGTTCAAGCAAGTCATCAATCGATAGAAAATAGAAGGAAGTCTCGATGATGAAATAAGTAGACGCCTTCGTGAAATCCAACTATAATCGCAAATAAGGGATACCAAATCAACTTCGTGATCACATGTCATCGTAATCCAAATCTCTAGCCGTTTTGTCATTTAAGTGAATCTTTTCAGGATCGTTTTAGCGTTATGTATCATGTTTGTTGTTGTTGTTCAATTGTCGTTAAACTAGGACACATGTTATTTTTGAATGTCGTCAAAGGATAAACATCGTCTAGTCCAACTTGTCGTGAAAGTTTTTTTTTCTTTTGTACCCGACTCAATCTTTGTGTGAGATCCAAATACACCAGCCCATCTCAGATTTTGCATTGCTTGGCCCACTTGTTTTTCTTGAGAAAGCCCAACTTCCCACCTGCTACTACCCGATCCAGTTAAATGTAGATGAAAGTAACACAATCCCTAATATTTCTCTACAATTAACCCTAACCTCTTACACACAAAAAACGCAGTCACAGACTTTCTTCTCTAAAAAAAAACAATCACGCCTCTATCTTTTCTCCATTTCACTCGAATCAATTATCCACCTTAACCCGTTTTAATCCGCTATGCCTATGTAAACCGTGTGTCAAATCATAAGAATGACGGCTTTAAGATCCAATCGTGGGTCTCGGGTAAGTTTTTTTTTCTTCGTGTTGTGTGACAATCGAAACAAGTAATGACTATAACATAATTGTTATACGTCGTTCCTTATTTTCGAATATTGAAGGGATTAATTAACCTACAAGGATCGATGATGATCTTTTCGTGTGTTCAGATCTTGAAAGGTCTATATATTTATTGTATAACACGAAAAAATCTAAGGTCTTGGTTTAATTTTGTTGTCATTCGAGTCTGATTGATGATGGTTGTGGAGAATGATGTGACGAAGGGAATGTTAGGTTTAGAATTGATGGATTTGATGGATGAATATTGTGACAATGGGTTTGTGGAATTAGTCATTGTTGGATTTGTGTGAGATGAATTTGTGACGAAGGGTTGTAAGATTTAGTCATTGTTGGGATGGATTTGAGATGTTGTTGGATGTTGTTTGATTGTTGATGAGTTTGACCGGGTCAACTCGGTATATACCGAGTTGACTCGGTTTGTGTTGTGGTTTAGCAAAACGCAACACCCTCGAGGCAAAATGCAACCTGTGGGAGGGCAAAACGCAAGCTTTAAAAAAATTTAGCAGCATAGCGTTTTGTTTTTCTATATAAATGGGTCTTCAATCTTGGCAAAACGCAATCAAATCTGTCAAAACGCAACCAGGAAAAATTAAAACTGCTGCTTGACTTTTAAGCATAAAACTTGGCAGATTGAGACAGTAGCATAAACAACAACAATAAAACATATACCATCCATGTTTTTGATATTTTCACAATAAAAAAATAAACCATGATGAATAGTAACATCGTGAACAGTAACATGAACAGTGGATGAACAGTACCGGAACAGTATATGAACAGTAACAACAAACAAATGATATGACACACCCCTGCAGCTCTGATGCCAATTGTAGATTGTAAATGACATATAAACAAGGGGATTAAAACAAGATCTGGAGGTTGTGTAAAATGAAAAAGATGAATAGCCATATTATTAGAGAATAAGAAAAAATGAGATGGGAAGAGTGTGTGTGCTAGAGAGAAAACACACACACACACTTTTACAAATGTGAGCTTCACCCCTCCATGGAAGTATGGAGGGGGTATTTATAGTCCTAGTGACACACAACTATCGTAGCTTGTCATTATTAGTCCCTATGTGTCACGCTATAAATAAACTAATGTAATTCCGTGTTTATATTTTAAGGCTAACAGGTTTCTTTGAAAATTATCCAACTTCATTTGCAAGTTATTCATGTTAGCATCATTAGCTTTAGCATAACTTTCAAAATCTGTTTTAGAAACACCTTGAATTTGTGAAACGGGAGGTAAAGCTTGATTAACCAAAGGTTGATTTGTTGGTGGTTGGTATGGTGGGGCTTGATAAACGGCTCCTTGGTTGTTTTGACGGTTTTGGTTAAAATTTCCTCCACGGTTTTGATTCGAATTGAAATTGTTTCCTTGATATCGGTTTTGGTTGGTTTGGTTGTTTTGAACATTTGGTTGATTGAAACCCGGTGGTTTCATTTGACTTGCCAAATTGGAAGGTTGGTTTCTTTGGAGAAAATTGCCAACGGCTGCGGTTTGTTGAAATTGTTGGATGTTGTCATGAAAAATGGGAAAATCATTTCCACCTCGAGTTAACGGACAATGGTTAAAATTGTGATTCGATCCACACGTAACACATACTTCCTCAACCGCTTTGATGGGTGCGGGAGTAGTAACAACTAAAGCTTTCATTTCATTCATCATTTGTTTCATCTTGATAGTCATCTTATCCTCGAGAGAAGCGGCTATTTGTTGCATATCGAAAGAATTATTAGAAGGTGAAGAATTAGAAAGAGGAGCATCCGTACTCACTCTTGAATCATTAGCACGACTTCTTGAGTAACGAACTTTTGACTTGCTTTCAATAATTGCTAATCCTTCTTGAGGCATCTTGTCTAAAAAATTGCCACCCGCGGCGGAATCTAAGGCATCTTGATCGTTGGAACTCAAAGAATTGTAAAAAGTATCGAGTTGGTGTAGTTCCGAGAAGCCATGGTGAGGACATTGACGAAGGAGTCCTTTAAAACGTTCCCATGCTTCGTTGAAGGTTTCGTTTGGTTTTTGGAAAAAAGTAATGATCTCATTCTGATAGTAAGTGGTTTTTGAAGGTGGGAAGAATTGATTTATGAATTTTGAAACAAGGTCGTCCCATGTGAGAATTGATCTAGGAGGTTCCTTGTCTAACCAATCTCGGGCTTCACCGTCTAGAGAAAAAGGAAAAAGCAAAAGCTTTATCGAAGTGTTCGGAACTTCGGGATGTCTAAACGTTGAAGTGACCTTGTTGAAAAATCGAAGGTGATTGTGAGGGTCTTGTCTACCCGTGAACTTATTACTTTGCACAAGATTGATTAAAGGTTGTTTAAGCTCGAAATTGTTTGCATTAATCGGTGGAACAACTATTGCATCTTCATATCCCTCGATGGGAGCTTGTAACATCTGAGCCATGGTACGATTGTCGGCCATTGGAATCTCGGGTTCCTCAACAATAACCGGTGTTATTTGTTGTTGTCGACGATTTTGATTACGAGTCTGAGAACGAGTGCGCATGCACTAAAAATTAAGAAATTAAAGAGTAAACAAAAATTACACTAATTTTAAACTTTTTTTATAATATTTATTTTTTTATAATATATATATAACTATAATAAATTATATAAGATTATATATATATATATATATATATATATATATATATAATATATATATTATATATTTTAGTATTTTTATTTTTATTAAACGGATAAACGGAAAACAACTTAAAACCAAATAATCAACTTACTTCACGGTAGCTCTCAAAAATTTCTTTTTAAGGTGAGCCGTACTTCATAAGTGACACAAATGGCATGTTTTTGAATCTTTGGTTCGATTTGGGAACTATTCAAGTTCACCGGAAATTGAAATGATAATATCTTAATAGAAGATATTATTTGTTGGTGTTCTTTTACCAACTTTGTGTATTTTAATCTTTTTAAGGACAATTTTTTATATTTTTGATTTTTTTATACTTTTATGATAATTATACTAAAAAGAAAAAGAAAATATTTTTTTTTACTTTTTATATTTTATGATTTTTTTTGGATTTTTGAATTATAAAACAAGAATGAAACTTTCGAGGGTGAAAGGATCTTCAAACCAAATAAACTAAAAACGAAGGAATCTTAAACACTAGTCCCCGGCAGCGGCGCCAAAAACTTGGTATTCAGTTTTATATACCCAATATATATATATAAAATAAAATACTTCAAAGAGCAATTAAGAAAATTCCCTAAGGAAAATTCACTCTCAAAAATATATATAATATAATATATAATACGTATATTTAACCGGGTAAATATGATCACCCGGGTCGTTTCCCCAACGACTAGTGAAATTGAAACCTCGTTTAAACTTGGATTCTGATTTGAATGAAGCAAAGATATTTTTGATAATCTATATCTACTAAATAAAATGCAACAATTAAAAATTAAACAATTAAAGGCAATTAAACAATTAAACAAATACGGGAAGCAAATAAAACACGACGATTAAGCAAATAAACTAAAATTAAACCCTAAGATTGCAAATTAATTTTCTACACCTAAATTAGGATAAAAGAAAATTTTAAGAAAAATAAAATATTTTTTAGATTATTTTTGAAATTTTTATCAATTAAAAACTATTTAATTCTAATTAAATCCTAAAAATAAAAAAAAAAAAAATAATTGAAATTATATTTTTCCTAGGTAAAATAAGTAAAAAGAAAATTTTAGAAAAAGGAATTACTATTTTTGGCTTTTTAGATTAAAAGATATGATTTTTCTAAAATTTAAACTAATTAAAAACTATAAAAATAATAAAATTATTAAAAATAGAATCCTAAAAATTTTATAAAAATTACACTAAATAAAGAAAGTGTGCAGAAATTTTATAAAAATAAAAGCCCTAATTTTTACTTTTTATTTAAACCTTAATTAAACTAATTAAAAGATAAACCCTAATTACTAATTAAAATTAATTAAACTAACTATTTAACTAACTAGGGACTAACTATGCAAATACTAGAAGGACTAACGATGAAACTTAAAAATTACAAAAACTACCCTGAGGGCTAACCCCGATTTCACTCAAAGTCCTATTAAGCCCAAAATTAAGTTGAGATTTAAAAAGTGCTTAAAATGAAAAACTCAAAAGAGAAAAGTTGTAGAATAAGTTGGCAAGAACAACTTTAACAAAAGCACTATGGTATGAAAAGCACTAATAAGCTCAAAAAGAGCTTATCTTTCAGCTGAAAACAGTAAGGGGGTGTTTGCTTTTGGTTTTACTCAATAAGCTGTAAAAAGCTCAAAATAAGTCCAAACTTAAAAACAAAAGTTGTTCTGATTAGCTTATGACTTGCTTAAACTATATTAGAAAAGAAAATAGAGATTAAAACACTAGATTAAAGCTGAAATTAAAGAACAAAATGGCAAACTCAAGAAATAAGCAAAAGTTTACAAAATCCAATTAAGCTAAAGAACTCAATAAGCAATTTCAAACTATAAGCTTTTGAAAACTAATAAATCTACTTAACCACTATCTATTTAAGCTATAAAATCAACTTCCATAAGCTAGAATTCAAAATTTTAAGAAACTAACTTACTACTTACTGTTTTTGGTCTTTTAAGCTTTTTGGTGACTTTTGAACTAGATTATACTATAGCAATTAAGCTTAGAAATGAAAAATTAGACCTAATCTAAGTTAAGCTATATCTATAATATCAGATACTAAAAGATAAGCTTTTAAATCCTACAAATTCTTGTTTAAAAAGTGCAGGTTAACCTAGTGACTACCACTACCTTAAACACACTCAAATGAGTGTGTATAAACACAATGCAAGCAAAATCCAAGCCTTAAGGGCTTTGGATCAAAATTTCACAAGCAAAAAGAAAGGCACAAGGTACCCTGGTGCTGAGAAGAAAAATTAAGCCATAACTTTTTAAATTTTGAAATCTAACTTATAAAATCACTTCACCTAATGATCTTAAAGGAAACTAAAGCTAACTCAATTAAAATGGTCAAATTTACTTAAACCAAACACCCCTTAAGGTTTGACAGATTTGAGATAAGCTTTTGAAAATCTACCTAGCCTAACTTGATTACCAGATAAAAAATAGCTTATAACAACTCAAGTAAGCACAAATCAACAGCTAAATAAGCATTAATAAGCAACAATATAAGCAAATAAGCAGTTCTATAATTCTAAGCAATTGATAAATGCTTAATTGTATATATAAATTACCCGGGATTTTGCCAAATAAAAGCCAAGAAAATGCCAAAAGGATAGAAAAATGTGTGCTTTTGTGTCCATTGTGCAGGAAAGGATAATAAAGTCAAAAGGAAGAAAAAATGATCAAAAACCGACAAGAAACGGAAAAGGCTAGTACAAGAGTGAAGAATGAAAGCCCATCTCAAAAGCCGGATCAGCCCGATACAAGAAAGAAAGTCAAAGCCAAAATAAAAGTCAAAAAATCAATGTTGACAAGTTTACAAAGCTCAAGGTTTCATTTGGATGATTGAAAAGTCAAAGGACCAAAATTGCAAAAAGAAGAAAGTTGCTTTATAAAGAGGAAAAAGAAGAATGGAAGTACAAGGACTAGAGCTGTTAAGATTGAAAGTTCTTTTATACTATAAACGGGGGAAAAGAAACGCGGGGACCATTTTTGCAATTACTTCAAACATTCAAAATATACACACGCGGTTAAAAATCCTAACCGCCTCCCAACTGTTTTTCCCGCCCAAACTTACAACAAACCCATCTTCACCAAATTCACTTCCCCCGCTCCTCTACAGCTTTTTACCTCGTATTAAAGCCAATTCCACGTCAATTCATACACGTGTCAACTTTCTATTGGCCCGAACACCTCACATTTTGAATCCAACGGCCATAAATCAAAGAGAAATGATCCAAGGGCTAAGAAGGAGTGTGTGTCGCATCCTTTCATCATCATTTCAGCTATAAATAGGGCACTTAGGGTTCATTTTTAAAAAAAAGTTAGTTAATTTTTTAGCTTTACTTGTAATTTTCCCTTTTTAAGCTTTTGTTACTATTCATCATTTTCAGTTAAGTTCAAGCTTTGAATTTCAGTTGTATTACTTTTACTTTACTTGTATTTTTCATTAATAAGCAATAAAAGCCAGTATTGTTGTGTTTTCTAGATTTCTTCATACTTATTGGTGTGGTTAAAGATTACTTAGATTCTACAATTATAAGTAATCAAGAGCCAGGGGTGAGAAGTTGGTTTTGTGTGCGTTTTTTTTCTTTGTTTTATACTTGTTCTTCATGAATTTTTTTTGGTTTCGAAGCTTTTAGTCACACTAAAAGTTCTTATACCTTGTTATATATGATCTTATAACTTAGCTATCCGAAGTTATAAGCCTTAGATCCAAGAAGATCTTCAATTTTGTTAGCAATTTTTTGTTTAGAAATGGTATAAAACGGTACAAATCTTGTTTTCAAATTTTTGTCTTAAAAACCAATAAGCATTTAATAAATGTACACAAGTTATATATATTAAATACATAATAAACGTACTCTTCGTGTATTCGTCTGTGCCCCGATTAGCTCTCGTATTTCTAGTCGTATAAATAATTAACGTAACGACCACAAACCAACAAACGAGCAATATTATCCTTGCTAATTCCTTATTCTTCTAATAACTTGATTAAGTGGTGCAATGTTTAACTATGATTTAATTAGTGGCTCTTTTGTTGCGTAAATCCAATATGGCTTATTGCTACTTATGTCTATAATCTCTAATTAGATAATACTATGATCTTAGATATCACCTAACCAGATCTTAGTCATTAAATGTTCCAACTAATTAACCTATATGACTTGTTAGTGATGATTTCTTAACACATTATTCCTAATGAACTATCCTACATATTTGCTACCTTACATTTTTAGCTTATTGATCTTATCTACACTAGGTTAACTTTAATAACTCTAGCCACTAAGAGGGATTTATTTTCCATTAGTGAATCTAATAATTAATGTTCATCTTATGACCTAATAACTAATTATTATCAACTAAAAAAGATTAATAAAGACCAAAGCACAAGAATCAGGAAACAAGCATATAAGTTATCCAATAAAATCAACAATTAAACGTATAAATCATGTCAAAAGAATAATAAGTTCATAACAAGGCTAAGTGTTTAGCCAACAATCATATATAACATAAAGTAAAAGATAAAATTCAATAAGCAAAACATATCTATAACTAAGAGACATCCTCATACTCACTATAAAATATAATGTTGGGTGATAGTCGTGATCACCATGTTATAATTGTTTGTATTTATTGTAGTGCATTTACTCTCTTATAACTTACAATAGGTCCCTGAGAATATCAGCGACCTTATAAGTTATCTTACAAACTTATTTATGTGTATAAGTTTGCTTGGTCAAAGAGTAGTTTTATTGTCATTTAATTAAGTGTTATTTTCGTATAACACATTGTAATTCTTTGATTTATTAAAATAAAAATTTACACCATTAAAAGGAAATGCTTATGTTTGCATATCTATTATTTGTTTTATATATTGTTCTATAAAACTATCAAGGGTTTTGGACTCTCAATTGAAATAATCCAAATTAACTTCCCTTGCTCTCGCTTATGTTACTCAAATTAGAGCTCCTCTCATTAGGTCATGTTAAGGACTTTCAGCTTAAGCACATTAATTTGATCTTTATTTAACAAGTGTTAACCCATAGTTAACTGTTCCTCCTATAAAGTATCTTTTAACTTTACTTGGTGATTTCAAAGAAACATGATATTTTACTCATGATCTACATACTAATTCTCTTTCAAGTTTGACTTGCAGATCTAAAATGCTAACCCTCGTAGCATATGAGCTTTACTCAATCCCTAGATTTCTGGAAATATTATCACTTGAGTATTTCACTTTCACAAGAGATATGGTTTATCAGATGTCCTTGATATATGATTGTATTGCACATGGGGTATACGCCTTAATTCCATTAAGACATGAGATATGAATTATCTTCAAGTATTAAGAACTATATGCATTTATATTTTGGTAGAAATGTTTTCAACCATTTCATGACATAATTTTCTTTGATTTATCTATCCTAGATTAATTTTTTAATCAAAGATTTGTGGTACTTTGAACTTCCATCGCAGATGGATTTCATCAAAGTCTATGATTATCTTTGAACTTCTATCCCAGATAGATTGCACTATAATTATAAGCTTTAAAGCCCGTTCAAACATTCGTTTTACTTCATCAATTTTTAAAAACCCATAAAGTATGATCATCCTTTTAGCAAACCAGATAAATTGTTGTCACAGTTCAGAGATATACTTAGAATTACCCTAATTTTTCCAAAAACTTTTCAATCACATATTTTAAACAAAAACATGCTAGATATATTAAATTTCAACAAAAATGTTTTAAACCTAAAAAATTAAACAAAAAGAAGTTTTAAAATAAGCCCTAAAACGAGCAACAACTAGTTTTAAAAGAAAGACATGAAATCCTAGATCCCTAGAGTTATGCACGATCCCTGTCATCATATTCTGCAAACTCTTCGCGCATTTGATGAAGACCCAACCTTATCACCACTTTCACTTGATGATACCCCACACTTAATTGCAATGCTTGATTTCCTTCTCCTCTTGATTCTCTATAACAAAATTGTAAGTGTCAATTAACTTTTATAAATAAAACTCACAACAAATGAAACAACAATCTATATAATATAGATACATTTTTTATGTTGAGACTTTCAAGTCACGCAAATACTTGAAGCATCTTCCCACTTTATGCTCGGGCTTATGGAAATAATAGAAGTTGGGAACTGTTGCTCTCTTCTTGGTTACTAGATCAAAGAAGAACCCCTTGGTCCTTTAATTAACTTGCTCATCATTCACATCATCAGCCTTTCACTTCCTGCTCAATGACGACTTGACCCTTAGGTCGTCCTTAACTTTACACACCAACTCGTAAAGCTCGATAAGAAAAGGCTCCTCACAAGTCTACATAATTCGAGCACGTATAAATTGTGCATAGCAGGCAAAAACTGATTGTTACAAAATAATGCAAATGCCTCACTTACAGGGATTCTAATCTTCCAAAGACGATTGATAAGTTCTTCCATCATTGTAAAGTGAGACATAGCAGACGTACTAGTATGCTTGTGATGATTTCTTAACTCATACGTTAGGGAAAACATATCAGCACTCCTCGATATGGGATGAATATCCCAATCAACATTTGGTTTTGTACAATCATAGATGTGAGATGACCTAGTCACCCTCTCACTACGATAAATCAGGTGCTCGGGCATTCTTGGTGTTTCATCCGTTAAAACCTTTTTGATGAAATTGTATATTTACAATCTTGACTGATTTGACCACCCATAAGGTTCAGAAAGACGTCACATCATGTTTTTGTAGCATGTTATCTACAGTTTTAACAAAAAAATTAGCGATTCAATCATTTTATCGTAATAGCTACTAAACCCTATCATTTCTCCTATAACATTAGGATCCAACATTATGTCATTACAAAGTGCCACACTATGGCGTCAACAACCTTAAAATAGCTTTTAGGTAAGTGTTTTACCACACCATTTGCCTCTAGAAGATAACTCCTAAGGCTGAGAATATGACATCAATCAAGCATATCTGGTCTCTTTGTGCACCTTGGGTCTGCTTTGGCGAAATACCAATAGACTACACCATAAAGCTAATGGTCTTCCAAATTCATTGCTTCTGCTATGACATATGATCAATGAATTCCAAGGTCCACCTCATCCCACGTGTGTCATGTGCCCAAACACAACACTATGGTGTTACCCGCTTGAGGAGCTAAGCCAAGTGAGTAACAATTATGGGTGGCGCACCTAAGTCTGAGGTTGCATATATGGTAACACCTAAACTCATCATTTTTTCGATCTTCTATTTTGCATATCCAGCATTAAATTGATTTTACCTAACACTTATTTTACATATGAACTATGCATGAATTTATACCACGATTTGTTAATTTTATAACAACAAATCTTTGTAATAAAGTGCCTAAACTTGGGTTACACATCCTAATGCCATTTTTTATAGGTTTCACTAAATTCATAGCATCACCCTTTCTATTGCGCAATCTTGCTGTCAGGGACCTAGTGCTTAAGTATACTTTTTCCCTTGACTTAAGCAAGACGCCGAGTTTTATTAAGTCTCTCAATAATGTCGTTTGACATATTATTTATATATCAAAACATGCATACTTAGACTCAAATTAAACACATAATAGACACTGCCAAGCCATAATCTAGTGTTGATCCTCAGAGCTATTTTAGGATCAACTTGGGTCTATCATAAGGGTCACAACATGACATAAGGTAAGAAGGCTTCTTCGGACTCCGTGTATTCTTATCATCTCTTGTGATTCTCCATGCTCCTGGTGGATCTTCTATCCTACGTGCTCCCACTAGATCTTCTCTACCTTTGTACTACAAAGGTTCTTCTACCTCATTTGGGCTTCCTCGTGTCACATCAGTATTAGTTTACATTTAATTTTAAAACTACACTACTTTATAAATTTCAAATACAAGAGGGAATATCAATGGCACGCAAGCCTCCCTTAAACCTCCAAAAAATTATACAAAGCATAAAAACTACATCATAACCACGAAGTTTATATTTTGGTATGTGGCTTAGGCTTGCTTCATGTATGATTTTTAATAAAGCAGGAAAGTACTATTTAAATAAGGTAAAGTGATAATACTTAAGCTATGATTTGTTAGAACCTACTATACATGCACATGCACTACATGTGTAACCCATCCTAATAGTACATGGAAATCACGAGTTTCACCCGTATGATTGCATACTAATGCAACTTGTCATTCACCAAGAATGACGGTTCTTACTTTATTTCTTCTCATTGTCATTTTAGGAAATTTTACTTTCAAAATTATTAAACCTATATTTGGATTTCAAAGAACGTATAATTTTAAAAGTTTGTAAGCTAAGTAACTTGAAACCCTAAGTCACCATATCTATATATATATATATATATATAGTATATAGATATATATAATATATATATATATATATATATATATATATATATATATATATATATATATATCAGTACTTCATATTCTCTAAGCTATATTGTTTAGCACATAATTTAATTTGGTAAACTGGGGTTTCCAAAAACAGTTTCATCATTTTTAGTAAGGTTTTCACCTTTTCAAAAATATATAAAAACCTAAATCATACATAGGAACAAAAAATGCTTGCATACAAGAAAAATAATATAAGCAAACCTAGTTTTTGCAATTTACATGACAACACAAATTAGGGTTTCACGTTTAATATTAAATACCCTTGTATCATCACAAAGTAGACTCCCTTAGAGTATAGAAAACTTTGATGGATCGATGCTAAGTGATCTAAACACATATACTCTAATTTGATCACAAGAGTGATTAAACCCTAGTTGTTAACAAAAACAAAAGCGCAAAAAATCTTGATAGCATAGATCGACCAAACATAACATAACCAAAATTAAAGATATATTTTTATGACAATATAAGCAATTAATAAGAACCCTAACTAGGTTTGATTAAGGTGGCTCTGATACCACTATAGAATATCGGTGGTCATTCGCATGGTCTATAAACATGCACACCTGAATATAAACAAATAACGACCATGCAAACCAATCCCCTTATAACAAATCAACGATAATGTAATCTAACACATATAAAGGGTGTTAAGGATTACTTACTTATTCATGTAGTTATATAAGCTCCTGGACCTTCATAGGATGCACAAAATTGCCTTCTTCTTGATCTTCATGCTGAATTGACTAGTTAGGATTTCTTCGGTGTTAGGATCACGAAAAGTATCAGTCACTTCCATTATATCATTAGATAGCTCGTTAAGTAATATTTGGAACCTTAACAGGCAAGTTAGTCCAAGGCACATGGAAAGCCTATAAAAGCCAAGCCCTAACCGGCCACTTAACTTGTATAAATACCCTTTCCATGCTATGGAAAGGGTGGTTGGTTGTTTCATTTCACACATAGTAATATATTGTTTTCTCTTTTACTTTATCTCACTAGAAACTTCCTTCCACTCTCTTTCTCTCTCTAGATTTCTCCATTTTAGTGTATGTGTTAAGGATTATTAAGATTCTACAATTGGTATCAAGAGCCATAGGGTGATAATCTTGTTCTTATGTGCGTTTTTCTTATAGTTTTCTACTCATTCCATTTTTTTATTTTTTTGTTCGAAGATTTTGTGTACACTAAATGATCATATACTTTGGTATAAGGATATAGTATCATTAGTTATACAAGGTGTACAAGCAAATATCCAAGAAAGACATCTATTTTTGTGTATTTCTTTTAGTTCGAAAGTTTTAAAAGTACAATTCTTGAATTCAAATTTTTTGTCTTAAAAACCATAAAGTTTACATTTTTAGGTTCTTTTAGGCTTAAAACTACTAGTTATACAAGAAAAACTAAGAAAAAACATCAAAAAGTGTGTCTTTTAAGGTTTTGAAATTTGGTCTAGGCGATTTATACATTTTGGGTTCTTAGGCGATTTAAACGTATTTACCTTGGGCGATTTATACGTGTTTACCTTGGGAGATTTATACGTATTTACCTTGGGCGATTTATACGTATTTACCTTGGGCGATTTATACAAGCGATCTATACGTTTTGTAAGCCTGAGCGATTTATACGTTGTCTAAGCCTGGGCGATTTATACAAGAGATTTATACAAGTGATTTATACGTTTTAAAAGCCTGGGCGATTTATACGTTGTCTAAACCTGGGCGATTTATACAGGAGATTTATACAAGTGATTTATACGTGATTTCTTTAGGTGACTTATACCATTTCTCTTGGGCGATTTGTACATTACACTTGGGTGATTTGTACACTTACCTTGGGAGATTTATACCATTTTGCCTAAGAGATTTATACATTGCTTCTAATAGATTTATACAGTTTTTTCTGTGGTGTGTAAAATCCCGTGAAATACTTACTTTTTTTCTAAGTTTCATCATGAATTGTAAAATCTCATGGAATCTCAAGACCAAGATCATTTCATTTCAAAAAAAGGATTTCACTTTAACATAATTACTTCTTATCACTGTCTAATCAACAAGTAATCCTTTCACATATCATCAAGGTAACAATGTATTCTCTTGCTGAATTCATGATACTCTCTAGTCGTGACAATAGTCCACCAATGTTAGAGAAACACCTGTATGATTCCTGGAACAGCATTATGGAACTTTACATGCAAAACAGAGAGCATGGAAGAATGATACTTGAATCAGTTGAACATGGTCTACTCATTTGGCCTATGATTGAAAAAAATGGTGTGACCAAGACAAAGAAATATAAGGAATTGTCTGCAACTGAGAAAATTCAAGCTGATTGTGATCTCAAGGCAACTAATATCATTCTTCAAGGACTACCATTAGATGTCTATTCTCTCGTTAATCATTACAGAGTTGCCAAAGATTTATGGTAAAGAGTTCAACTACTAATGCAAGGTACCTCATTAACAAAGCAGGAAAGGGAGTGTAAACTGTATGATGCATTTAATAAGTTTGCTCACATCAAAGGGGAATCACTTCATCAGTATTACTTGAGATTTACTTAGCTGATCAATGACATGAACATTTACAAAATGAAATTGGAGCAATTTCAGGTCAATACCAAGTTCTTAAACAGTCTTCCACCTAAATGGAGTAAGTTTGTGACTGATGTCAAACTTGTAAGAGATTTGCACACTAACAACTTTGATCAGCTTCATGCATATCTTGAACAACATGAACTCCATACATATGAAGTTCGTATTATGCGTGAATGCAATCAAGATCCACTTGCACTAGTTGCGAATCATCAAATGACACCATTACACTTCAACACTTATCAATCCTCATGCAACAATCTTCAGTTCCAAAAAAAGTTTTCACCATCTCAATCTCCTCAATATGGATCAATTCATCCCACACAACATTACTCAACTACTTATCCATCCATACCTCATGCACTTACTTATCCATCAATACTGTATCCTAATGCTTACTCATCTACAGTACATCAAGATGCTTGTCTACAACCACAATCCATTCCTCAAATTGAATATATTGTCTCCACAGTTAATCAACAAACACATCTTACTGAATTTCCTCAGATAGACTCTGGTCTAACAGTTCTTGTGTTTAAGAAAGGAGATGACCCTATTGATGCCATTAACAAAATGATGTCATTTATGTCTACCGTCGTCACATCTCGTTTCCCAACTACCAACAATCAACTAAGGAATTCTTCCAACCCTAGACAACAAGCAACTATTCATGATGGAAGGGTGACTGTTCAACCAGCTCAGGGGAGACAAAGTTCATTTGCTACTGGTACTTCTATAACAAGGGCTAACATCTCAAGAACAGGTAGGAATAATTCAGGTCAACAAAGGGTTGTGAAGTGTTTTAATTGCCAAAGGGAAGGTCACATGGCAAGACAGTGCCCAATGCCAAAGAGGAAAAAGGATGCTACATGGTTTAGGGATAAAGTTCTTCTGGTTGAAGCACAAGGATCTGGTAAATTCTAAATGAGGAGGAATTGGAATTTTTGGTAGACCTTGGAGGTGCAGAAGGTCCAGTTACACAGACGGTCATTACACACAATGCAGCTTATCAAGGAGATGATTTGGATGCGTAGGATTCTGACTGTGACAACTTCTCTACAGCCAAGGCAGTTTTTATGGCCAATTTGTCTAGTTATAGATCATATGTTCTCTCCGAGGTACCTCAATCTGAAAACACTCATAATGATATGCTAAATCAAAGTGTTCAAGAGATGCCATATTCTAAACAAACTCATCTTGTGAATTATCCAGAGAATGAGATAACAAGTGATAGCAATATCATTCCTTATTCTCAATATCTACTTGAAACACAAAATGCAGCTGTTCAGGATACAAATTCTTCTGCACAACAAGATGCCATGATATTATTTGTGTTGAACAACTGTCAAATCAAGTAACTAATTGCAACAAGGCCAATAAGGACAATCTAATTACCAATAAATCCTTATCTGGTGAGCTTAAAAGATACAAAGAACGGTTAAAATTGCTACAAGAAAGACAAAATGTGGATTTAAGTACTAGAGAAAAGCTTATAATGGATAATATAATTAGGGAGAAAAATGCACAGTTTGCGGATTTTGAAAAAGAAATTAACTATCTTAAACAAACTCTTTTTGAACAATCAAAGGAAAAGAAATTGTTAACAAAAACATTTAATGATTTCAAAAATGAATCCAAGGAAAAGGAAGCTAAGAATATTGATAAAGAAATTGCTTTGGAAAAGAAAGTTAAAGAACTAGACAATATTGTTTGTAAAATGGGTCAATCCACACAAACTGTGCATATGCTCATGAAACCACAAGTTTTCTATGATAACAACCCTTAAACACAGCTCACTTTGGTTTTTCAAAATCATATTCCAATAAAAGAAAGCTCAGCAGATTAGGCCAATGCTTTATGATGGTAGTGTTATTGCTAAGGAAACCAATGTGATTTTAATTCCTGATTCTGAAGAGACATTGATGCTTGAGGAAGAGAGTCGATCAAAAATGCTTTTAAAACAAAGTGATCTAATGGTCTTAGAAAATAAATTTAACATTAAACCAATTAATTATGCTGAATTAAATTGATTATCTGAAGATTTTGGTAAACATTTTATCCCACAACAAGAATTGTTTGATGAACAAGCTTTCTGGTTACAAACTTCACACCCTAATACTGACCAATCTGCTTCTTCGCCTGTCAAAATTAAGGCTCCTTAAGAACTTCCTAAGGTAAGCCTGGTTAATACAAGCCTTAAAAGGCTTAAATACCATCTTGGCCAATTTGACAATGTGGTGAATAAGCGGATCACGCTTGATGCTTTAACAAATAGGGAATGAGGGTTTGAACACACTAAAGCTGTTTTTCTAAAAGAAATAATTCCATTTTTAAAAACCTTAAAAGACATATTTAATGTTTTTGATACAAATATTTTAAATGAGATAACGAAAGTACAAACAGTTTTTAACCAGATGGAAGCTGCTGTTCAATAGTATCATGTAGACAAACAGGGCTTTAAAATTCAAAAGAAACAATTTTTGATTGAAAATGATTAAATCTTGGATCAAATCATTTCTCAAGATATTGTGAATATTGTGGTAAATTCTTCGTTGGATATAAATACTTCTGTGAATGTGAATTCTTTCATTGCTATGAATGATTTTGTGAATTATGTGGAAATGTGCAACAAGTGTCTCAAACTTGAAGCTAAGCTTATTAAACAACACAACATGGTTGAAAAAGATGAGTATAATAGACCTTCAAAAAGCTTTTCTAAACTTGAACAACACTGCATTTCTCTTGAACTTGCAATGCAACACAACCAAGAAATTTGTCAAAAGAATAACACATCTGTGAACCAAACTGAACCTTCATTTGATCAGTTGTTTGAATTGAAAATTTTGAAAGCTGAGCTTTAAGCAAAAGACACAACAATCAAGAAGTTGAAGGAAAACATTAAACATTTAAATAAAACTTCCACCACAAACAGTGTGAAAAAGGACATAGATGAGATTGAGAACATCAACATAGAACTGGAACATAGGGTGACAAAACTAATTGCTAAGAATGAGCATTTGAAACAGACTTATAAACAACTCTATGATTCAATTAAACCATCATGTGTCCGTGCTAAAGAACATGCCGAATCTTTGTTTAATCATTTAAATCAAAATTCTGTTGAAATTATTGATTTAAATGCTCAAGTTCAGGAAAAAGTTTTTCTCATAACAACATTAAAAATGATCTTAGGAAACTAAAATGAAATGACATAGTTGAAAATGCTACCCAAGTGTCAAACGCTACCACTATTGCTCCAGGAATGTATAAGCTTGACCCATTAATTTTGGCTTCTAAGGTTAAGAATAATAGGGAAGCTCATGAATACTACCTTAAGCACACTATGGAACAAGCTGCTATTCTTAGGAAGATAGTTGAACAAGCCAAATCACTAAATCCTTTAGATAGTGCATCTTACTATGCCTGTAAGTATGTTAAGCTAATTCAAGAGTTGTTAGGAGTTGTTAGAGAAGCCCTTTGCGCCTTAGTGTGCCTTGAGCCTTTCAAAACACTGGTCACGCCTATCAACGGAAAGAAAACAGTTAGGTTTGCTGAACCCGTCATATCATCCAGCACATCTCAAAAACAGTTAGGCTCTTCCTAAATAAAGACCAAACAGACCACTAACAATTATGTGTCAACTTCTACAGGAGTAAGTCAGACTACTAAATCTAGCAGGTCAAAGTCTACAGACAATACAAAAAATGATAGGATCTTATAGATTTCAAGTAGTACACAGAAGAAGAATAAAGTAGAAGACCACTCTAGGATAGTTAAGTCTTGTTTGAATAAACTGAATTGTGTTATTGAACCATCTAGTAATACAAATGTGCAATATTCCAAATTAAATACAAATTCTGAGCTAATGTGTGTTAAATGTAATGGTTCTATGTTTGATGTTAGACATGAATTGTGCTTTCTTAAATTTGTTTTTGATATGAATGCGAGTTCCAAATCTAACTCTGTTAAGAAAGCTAAAAAGAAAGAAGAATGCAAACCTACAGGAAAAGTGTTTACTAAAATTGGATATAATTAGAGACCTACAGGAAGGACTTTTATTTTAGTTGTAAATGCGTGCCCTTTAACTGGGATTTTACCGCCACTAATAAAGTGCCTCATAGGAAACCCATTCCTCTAGAAGTAGTTGCACAAGAATCTATAGTAACTAAGGTTTATACTAGGAGATCTATGGTACCTAAGACTAATTGTTCTAATAGCAAACCTAAGATTTCAAAATCTATGATTTCTAATAAAACAGAACCCGATACATCTCGGGGATCCAATACTTTAGTTGCTCCATCTTCTTCTTCTGTCGATCTCAGGTTGTTCAAATTGTTTTGTCATATTTGGACTCTGAATGCTCAAAGCATATGACTGGAGATCTCTCTCAGCTCACCAATTTCGTTCACAAGTTTCTTGGTACTATCAAGTTTGGTAACAACCAGATTGCAAAGATTATGGGATATTATGACTATCAGATAGGGAATATCACAATTTCAAGGGTTTATTATGTGGAAGGACTAGGACACAATCTATTCTCCGTTGGTCAATTTTGTGACTCAGATCTTGAAGTAGCTTTCAGAAAACACACGTGCTTTGTTCGTAATCTGGAAAGTGTTGATTTACTCTAAGGATCTCGAGAAACCAACCTTTATACATTGTCAATTGGGGATATGATGGCGTCTTTCTCCAATTTGTCTCTTGTCCAAAGCCTCAAAGACCAAATCATGGTTATGGCACCGACGATTGTCACATTTGAACTTTGGTTCTATTAATCATTTGGCTAAAAATGGTCTCGTACGAGGTCTTCCCAAATTGAAATTTGAAAAAGATCATCTGTGTTCGGCATGTGCTATGGGAAAAAGCAAGAAACAATCACTAATTGCGGTATAATAGTACACGTATAATAATACAAAAGTATATGGAAATTCCCTAATTACCCTTGAGGACAAAGGTAAAAAGAAAATCCTACACAATTAATATAAAATACGTATATTTACCGGGAAGTATGATTCCCGGGTCGTTAAGTCCCAACGATTGTGAAATTGATACCCTCGTTTTCACTTGGATAATGCTTTAAATGGGTTTGAAGATTGATTTGATTATCTAAATCTTCTAATTAAAAACAACAATTAAAACAAGCAAACAATAACAATTAAGCATAAAAACTAATAACAGATACGAAGAAAACGCGACAAATAAGCAACTAAGGCAAGATTAAATCCTATAAATTCAAATTTAATTTCTAAACCTAAATTAAGACAAAAGAAAATTTTAAGAAAAAGAAAATTATTTTTTTTTACTATTTTTGTATTTTTTATGAATTAAAAACTAATTTAATCTATTAAAAACCTTAGAAAATAGCAAATTAATTCCTAAAAATTCTACAAAATGATTTTCTAACTTAGAAAAATCTAAAATATTATAAAAACTCAGAAAATTATTTTTAACTATTTTTGATGTTAAAATCCTATTTTTAAAACTAAATTAAAAAGCTTAAAAATTAAATTTTAAATCTAAAAAGGGTAAAAATGATTTTAATGCATGAAAACCTAAAAGTATTTATTCTAATACTAAAAACTTTTTTTTTTGTATTTTTCAAAATTAATTTTCTATTTTTTATGGCTTTTTTAAAATTTTAACTTTCGAAAAATGCCTAAAAATAACAAACAAGCATAAAAAATTCTAATAAAAACAGGAAAAATGCTACAAGCTATAAGAATTCTAAGAAAAATAAGCTGAAAGGGACAGCTTATTTGATAAGCTCGAAAAAGCTTAAAAAAGGCTACGAAGTGTCTTGGGCTTATAAGCCCAAAAACGTGCATAAGTTTTAAATGGAAAGAGAGGATGACGGATGAGCTACTGAAGCAAAGTGGTAAGTAAGGGGGTGTGTGAAGCCAAGGTCGTGGGTTCGAGTCCCAGCCTTGGTTTTTGCAAAAAAAAATTATTTTGAAAAACTTAAAAAGCAAAAATGAAGATAAGCTATAAACTAAGACTTTTTGTGAAAACAATATTTTTAAAAGCTAACAAATAAGCTAGAAATGCTTAATCAAAACAGACAGAAACATATGAAACTTATTTAAGAACTCTAAAAGGAAATTTAAGCTGAGTTATTGAGAAATAAGCTAACTTTCTACTTGACACTACCCTAATGAGCTATTTTGCAAAGAATTTTAGCACAAAGAGAAAAGCTATAAGCTAGACATCAAAATAAGCTAATGGAGACTTTTAAACCAAACAGGCCTTAGGGACTGTTTTGAGCTTAATTTTAAGCACTAAAATGGATCCTTACAGCTAAGAGCTTAACACTTTCTTAAAGTACAGCTAAAAATCTACTTAAAACAATAAGCAAAACACATTTTGAAATCTAATTAAGCAACTAAAAAGTACTAGGAAAAAGCTACAGGCTACTGACTTGGTGTTTTTGGTTTTAATGAAAAAAAACTAAATTAAGCAACAAGCTGACTTAATAAGCTAAGAACTAATTTAAACTAACCTAATAAGCTAATTTAAGAACAAATTAAGCAAAAGTTTAAGAAAATAAGCTATAAAAACTGAAATAAGCACTTGACAAAACCTGAGACCCAAACAGTCCCTACAGGGATCTTTGAGCTTATTTTTCAATAAGCTCTTGGATCCTTGTGGGGAAATAGCTTATGCAAGCTTATACTACAACTAATAAGCTTCCAAAATCAACTTTTGAAACAAGGTTTGAAACTCAATTGCTTATTACAAAAGCACTTTGAAAACAGACCTAAGGCTCAGATCATGCTGAGTTTTATTTTGAAAATGAAAAGACAAAAGCCAATTTTAAAAGCTAAAAACAGATATGTAATTAAGCTATTTAATGAAAACTAGCTAGAAACAGGTAAACTATGGACCAAAAACTTCTCAAAGATTGAAAATCTAATCCTAAAAACAGCTTATACCCTCTGAATTATTGAATTGAAAATGGCTTTTTTGACTTTTTATCAATCTGATGCAGTTTGCATCTATATGACCAAATTTAAACTAGACTAAATGCAGACATTAAGAGCTAATTCTAAAACTTTTAAAAACACAAACTAAGAGCAAATGTGGCTATGATAATCACTAGATATGAATTTAACTACAAATGTAAAAGTTACTTAGTTTATGAATTTTAACAAACTAATCTTATGAGAACTTATTTTAACCTAATCTAATTTATAAGCTCTATTCCAACAAGCTTATATGAGATTTTAAATCTACTACCAAAGTTCACAAGGCCTCAAACAGTTTTACCTCATGGGTAAAACTGTTGACCCAAACACCCCTTTAATTTTATGAAAATTCATTTAAGCTTATGAGATTTAAATCTAGTGGTTAAAACTTGTATACCAGATAATGAACAGATTATAACAACCTTAATAAGCATAAAACTATAAGCAAATAAGCTAGAAACAATAAGCTACAAGCTAAGCTAATATTTTTTTTTGATTTTTATAGATTTTTAGAACAAATTATGAAAAACTAAGATCTATGCTATAAAAGCTAAAAACAGATAGTCAAAGATTAATAAGCATAATGAAACAAAATTAAGCACAAATAAGCTAGAGTTAAGCAGAAAATAAGCAAATGCAACTTATTAAACTAAGATACTTGAATTTAAAAGAAAACTTACAAAAACCTTAGCTAAACAAAGGCAATAAGCTCAAGGAGCTATTTTTACAGCTCTAGCTTATCAAATGATAAGCTAGTAAAGTCCTTATGAACTCATCCATGGCTAGTTCATCATCCAAAAGCTCAAAATCCAATAGGCAAAGGTAATTAACTAATTTTTATAGTTTAAGTAGATTAAATGCTTATTATGAGCTTAATTTGAGCTTAGAGACTCAAAGAGCTTAAGATGAGCTTGTGAGGAGCTTATGTAACATTAAAAGATTATTAAACAAAGTTTTAAATGAATGTGAGAAAAGCAAATACGATTTCTATTAATGAAAAAGTTGAGTATAACTCTGAAAAGGAAATTACATTTAAGCAAACATTAAGCTAAAACATTTTAAATGAAAATTACAAAAGCTAGTTTTAATAAGCTAATTTATAAACTACTCCTCCATCTCCCTTGTGAGAGAGGCTTTGCTTCTATTTATACTAGTTGAGAGAAGCTTCTAGGACTCAAATTCAGTTAGACGCTCCCCTTAATCCACACCCTTGATGTATGCCAATCTTTGGATCTTCATTCTTGGCCCTTGGATCGTTTTGATGAGCACACGGATTTTCAGCGTGGCAATCCATGATTTGACCCTTTTTGCTTCTTTTGCAAAGGAATTAGTGTAAAAATCCCATCCTTGTGTGCTTTCTTTGCTTCTACGTGGCATTCCCCTTGAGGTGTCTTGAGCAATGAGAGCGTTTGATGACGTATAGCTTTGCCATATCATTGCTTGTCACTTGAATTAACTAGCCATGTAGCCAATTTGCATTTACCCTTTGTTTTGACGCATGTAAATATTGATGAAGATAATGAACAGTAACAACCATTTTCCCGCTTATTTATTGATAAAGGTGTGTTTGACTTCTTTTTGACCTGGGCTCATATTCGTTTGACTTTTAGGCTTTTATAAGAACTTTGGGCCAGGAAATGTGTTTTGGGCTTGGGCAAGGGTAACAGGGATTGGTTTTTTGGGTTTTATAAGTAGGATAACGACCGTTAGTCTTATGTTGATAAAGGACTAACGGTGTTAGGGTTTAGGGGTTTATTTTGTGATTTGATTTAACTTTAAGGGTTTTTATGGTGTTTTGGGAGTTTTGTCATTTAGTGGTTGACCTTTGATAGCATTCCCTCGGCTCTTTGTGTGCTCTTCCGTTCCCGTGTCCGTGTTTTGACCGTTTTCTTGCGATTTTTGCATTATCCGTACCTACACAATCACAAAGACAAAACAAACAATATACAAGTATTTTAAGCACAATTTTGTCTTTTATGGGACATTTTTGATATAAAAAGGATATGTGTTTTCACACATATCAAAATTCCCCAAACTAAGCGATTGCGTGTCCTCACGCAATATTATATGCTCTATAACCAAATACCTCAAAACTTCCCCAAACTAAATCTTTGAAAAGTAGCAAAGATTTTTGTGGAGAGAGGTTAAAAAGTCACAAGTTATAAAACACCCCATTTTCCCATTTTTATAAAACTTTTTTTTATATAAACTTAGAATATTTCGACTTTCGTTATTTCCATAACTGTTAGGGATCATAGAACAAGATGCATTTCGATCCGAGAATGCCCCAAAAAGGATAAATTTATCGTCCCCGACTTTTCACTTATCCAAACCAAGCTTAAAACGAAATCACAGCTAAATATCAGAAAAGATGCTAACACTACTCATATTGGTAACTTGTGAACTTTTCACTCCCTACATTTATTATATCTTAAGTGAATGTGCTATTTTGAATTTCAACCATGGATCAACGTTTTGCAAAATACTATGCTTCACGTTCCGCCCGAGAATAATGAGTTTGAAGGCGAGATCATCCCATGTAGCGACTTTCGTCTCGGCACATCCCATCCTTGAGGCTAAGTGACCAGGCTTTTGACACCCCACAGAGACTAGTATCGGGACTCACGGACCTTAGGTTTCAAAAAACTCTCAGGTTTCCCGATTTATTCATAGCTTCAAAATAGAATAGTCAAAGTTCAAAAGCATATTTGAATTTAACAAAAAGAAATCTATTTATTAATTCAAACTTAATATTAAACATAACATTTATGCAATTGTCACCCTCGACCTTTTAGAAGGCTGCAACATCGGTTGTGAGCCGGCAAGATGCAGCAAACTTTTATTAGCCTCGAATTTTTATTCTTACTACGGGCTTTCTTTAGAAGACTACCGCATCGGTTGTGAGCCGGCAAGAGGTAGTAAAATTTTATCAACCCACAGCTTTTATTATTTTTACATATTTTTTATTTTTTATTATTTTATTTTATATATATATTTTTACTTTATATATATAGAGAAAACTTCTTTTTGAAAAATTCAAGTATAAATTTGAACTAAGACTAAAATTGTTGCTATATATTACATGAAAATTGCTGATTTAGGTTTAATCTCCAAAAATAGCACGTATATTAATCCGGTTAAGAGCTTATGGGAGAAAAAACCACAAATTACATACATGAGCTCTTAAGATTTCCAACTAATCCTTGTTTAGCATCCCACTCATACTTAACTCTATCATTTTTCGTTCTTCGCGAAAATCACGAACGCTTAGCCTAAAAGTTAAGGAACAAGCTAGAGCTCAACACGCTCGATCAGGTCAGAATTTACTCTTATTCTACCCAGCAGGAAAGTCAAAATTATGACAAAAGCACTTATTTTATTTTTGAAAATTTTAAAATTTTTCATATTTTTGAAAATTTTGGTGGGAAAACGAGGTACGTGAGAACAACAGGTAAAAGTAGGTAAGATCATATCGAAGATATACTACCCCATACTAAAATCAAACATTGTCCTCAATGTTTCCTAGCCTAAGACTTAAAAACCCCATACTAGAACTCAAAAAGTCTAATGCATAACTAAAACATGAAGAAAGTATCACCAAAATCTTTAGTCGTTTATCAAGTATGCTATAAGATAAATGTTAGTCAATAATAATCTTTAGGATATCGGATTTCCCCAAACTAATGGCAAGCAAAGGCTAGGAAGCTCGAGTGGACCGGGACAAAACACCAAACACGAGAGTCTTCAGAAAATTTGGGTCTATCCTGCAAACAATCACAAGTACAAACAACAAACACAAAGAACGGAAGAGTACAAGCCTCTTCACAACACATTAGAAGCTAGAAAGAAAAAAATAGAAAATGGATAAGCATGGGGTGCCTCCCACGAAGCGCTTTGTTTTTGGTAACCGAGTCACATAGCTTGACTCGATCCCTGAATTCATTCGTCCTTAGGGAAAGTTTGGAGATCTGGGACAACCACGGTTGGTGTGTCCCCTCCGAAGTAGTGCTTAAGTCGGTGGCAGTTCACTTTGAAATTTGATCCGAAATTTTGTAGTGCCATATGGAAAAACTTCGGTTATGGTGAAAGGGCCAGACCATCGGGTTTTAAGCTTTCCCGAGAATATCTTGACGAGAGTTGAAAAGCAAGACTTGATCACCAACATTAAAAATGCGGTTTTTGATCTTTGAGTCGTGAAGCTTCTTTGTCCTCTCCTTATAAATCAAAGAATTCTCGTATGCTTGATCACGAAGCTCATTGAGTACATTAAGTTGCAGCTTACGATGATCGCCCGCGGTTTTAAGATCGAAGTTAGCATGTTTTAAAGCCCAGTACGCTCTATGCTCTAATTCGATAGGTAGATGACACGACTTTCCATACACGAGCTTGTAAGGTGTGCAACCAATTGGTGTCTTATAAGCGGTACGAAATGCCCATAGAGCGTCATCAAGCCTATCGGACCATGAGGCACGGTTTTCTCCCACAGTTCTTTCTAAAATACGTTTTAACCCATAATTCGACACCTCGACTTGACCACTCATTTGAGGGTGATAAGCGGTAGCTAGACGATGAGTGACCCCATACTTAGACATTACTTTAGCAAATTTGTCATTACAGAAATGGGTCCTACGATCGCTTTTAATAGCTCTCGGTGTACCAAATCGGGCAAAAAGAGATTTCAAAAACTTAACTACAACTCTAGCATCGTTGGTGGGGAGCGCATTGGCTTCAACCCATTTGGAAAGATAATCAACAGCTACGAGGATGTATTTATTTCCTCTTGAAGATGGAAATGGTCCCATAAAGTCTATGCCCCAGACATCAAAGATTTCACACACTTGGATGGAATTTTGTGGCATCTCATCACGTTGTGAAATTTTTCCCTGACGCTGGCATGAGTCACAGTTTTTGACTAACTCATGGGCATCTTTGTAAATTGTGGGCCAATAGAGAAAACATGGCTCCTAAATAAAATTTCTAAGCGTTAACTCATGGGCATCTTTGTAAATTGTGGGCCAATAAAATCCAGAGTCAAAAACCTTTTTGGCGGTGTAGTTGGCACTGTAATGTTCCCCAATGGGTCCACTATGGCAAGCTGTGAGGATGTCGACAACTTCTTGGCCTGAAACACATCACCGGATCACTTGATTCGCACAGGTTTTAAATAGAAAAGGGTCGTCCCAAAAATAGTGTTTGACATCTTTGAAAAATTTGTTTTTCTGTTGAGTTGACATTCCTTTGACAATGAAATTCCCCGCGTGGTAATTTGCAAAATTGGCAAACCACGGGGTACTTGGGTCACCACAAGAAGTCACCATATTAAGTGTTTCGAGAGGAAAATTTTCGTTTATTTCCTTTGGATCGAAAACATTTTCATACGGGTTTTCTAATCAGGACAAATGATCGACTGCGTAGTTCTCAGCTCACTTCGTATCAATTACTTTAAAATCGAATTCCTAAAGGAGTAGAACCCATTTTAGCAATCTTGCTTTGGCATCTTTCTTAGCAAATAGGTACTTAAGGGCGGAATGGTTTGTATACACTATGCTTTTATTCATGATGAGGTATGACCGAAATTTTTCGAAAACGTACACCACAGCCAACATTTCCTTTTCTGTTGTGGTGTAGTTTGATTCTGCCTCGGTCATCGTTTTGCTTGCATAATGTATAGGCTTAAAGTGTTTCTCAATTCGTTGCCCAAGAACCGCACCTATGGCATACTCGCTTCCATCGCACATAAGCTCAAAAGGTTGGTCCCAGTTAGGAGCAATCAGAATTGGAGCTTCGGTTAATTTCTTCTTTAAGGTCCGAAAAGCTTGAATGCATTCCTCTGAGAAAATAAAAGGAGTGTTTTTCTCAAGGAGATGTGTCATGGGTCGAGAAATCTTTGAAAAGTCCTTGATAAATCTACGGTAAAAACCTGCATGTCCGAGAAAACTCCTAATACCCTTGACGGTAGTTGGGTGAGGTAATTTAGCAATGACGTCTATTTTGGCTTTGTCGACTTCTATTCCTTTCTTTGAAATTTTGTGTCCAAGTACGATGTCTTCTTTCACCATAAAAGGGCTTTTTTCCCAATTTAGAGCTAAGTTAGTGTCTTAACATTGTTTAAGCATTCTCTCTAAATTGGAAAGGCATGTTGAGAAAGAATTTCTGAAAACTAAAAAGTCATCCATGAAAACTTCCATTGTCTTTTCAATCATATCATGGAAAATAGCCATCATACACCTCTGGAACGTGCCTGGTGCATTGCATAAGCCAAAAGGCATGCGGCGGTAAGCAAACGTTCCGTATGGGCAGGTGAATGTGGTCTTTTCCTGATCTTTCGGATCGATTGGTATTTGAATGTAACCTGAGAAACCATCGAGGAAACAATAGTATTCATTTCCTGCGAGACTCTCAAGCATTTAATCCATAAACGGCAAAGGGAAGTGGTCTTTCCGGGTGGCTTCGTTCAACTTACGATAATCAATACAAACTCTCCATCCCGTTACAAGTCTAGTTGGTACTAATTCATTTTCATCATTGGTCACTACGGTCATCCCTCCTTTCTTTGGCACACAGTGCACTGGGCTCACCCAAATTCTGGGTTAATACCCTTTATGTCGGAGAGTTTCTAAGCGATTGCTCGCTTTCGGGACTTTAGAACCTTTATAAGAGCGGTCTTTTCATCGACACTCAAATCTTTGGCAATTATGACTGGCAACTTGTTGTTGTCTTCCAAAAATGCATATTCGAGATGAGGTGGTAAGTCCTTAAGTTCGTTTAATACCCTATATGTCGGAGAGTACTCCAAGCGATTGCTCCTTTACGGGACTTTTAGAACCTATTTTTTTATGTTTTTGTTATTTTATTTTTTTATATAATAGCGGATCTTTTCAATCGTCACTCAAATTCTTTGGCAATTAGAACCGCAACTTGTTTGTAGTCTTTCTAAAAATGCATATTCGAGATGAGGTGGTAAGTCCGTAAGTTCGAACCTCACGGAGGTTCATCAATTGAAATTTGATCAGTTTTAGCTTCTACAGATTTATAAGTTCCTTTCTATTTTCTTTTCTGGCAAGGTAATTTCCTGGGTTCGGCAGGTGTGAAAGGATCACTAGATAAGGAAGTGCTTCAAGAAGTAGAGATAAAGTCCCCTTTGAGATCATTAATATAGGATTCATCAACTTCCGGTGAATCACGGAATCGTCTTCTAGAGCAAGAAAAGCATCAGCTTCTTCTAGAAGTAGAAAATCACTATCCTGAAATAGTGAGATCGGAGAAGAATTTGAAACAATCAGGTCATATCCGGGGTATGATTGCCACTGCGCAACCACGTCTGAAAATCCTAGAACTATTCCTGAGAATACCTTCATAAGCTAATTCAATAACGTCGAATCGTTTCGTGACGTCATAACATTTTAATTAACCCGAGTATCTAGAAGTTTGATCAAGATTGTAGTAATGGCCTCATATTTCTCTCTAAAGGTTAATTCCACCTTCGTACACGACCATCAAAACAACGACTGGTCTTAAGAACCACCCTCCTAAAATTAGAGGTACTAGCGAGGGTACTGGTTTAAAATCTACTACCGGACACGAAGTCGGCTGGAAACTGTAATACACCATCTTAACTTGACATCCCTTTAGCAATACCGAATGGTCAATATATTGAACGGGTCCCCGTGCTAGTTCTAGTGTTCAATGCACGTACGTTGTATATGGTTTGGAAGGTTGAGCTTTTTCCACACGGAAAATGGCATGAGATTTATGCTTGCGCCAAGATCGGCCAAGGCTAAGCACTCATTCATTATGTGAAATTTACATGGAATAAGGAATCTGCCGGGGTCACCAGGTATTTGTGCGTAACTTGTAAGTATGACCACCGATCAATGTTCGTCTCAAAGGTTCTAGCCATCTCACCTAAGCTTTTCCTTTCTTTCTGATTAAGGGCTTTTAAGAGTTAAGCAAATTTGGGCATAAGAGTCAAAGCATCCATGAAACTAATTTCGAAACTCATATCTTTAAAGATTTCGTAGAATTTCTCTTTTTGTTCGTTAGCATCTGCACAGCGCTTCTCTCACATTTTGCCTTGAAGTATAAGGATCCGACGGTTTCGGGTTAGGCATCGGTGCACTAACGGGAGCATCAACTGGCTCGGAAACTAGATTTTGGTTTACAAGCTGGGACAAAATCAGAGGTTTGGACGTCTTTGTAATTCCATTATTAGTAGGGGAAAAATTGTGTCCTTTGTCACCAGTCTCTGTTCTCCGTTACTACTACTTTAGGAGAAGAAGTAGGGAATCGTCAGATCCTTGATAAAGCAACATCGCTTCCGGTAGTAATACCCTTCAAGTCTTCCTTCGGTTAGTAACACAGAGATTACTTGGAAGAGAACCTAAAGTCGAAGTTGAAGCGTGAAATGGAATTTACGAACTTAGAAGCATTTCCGTTAAATTTGAGCATCTGTGTTTGTAAACCATGGCCATGGTGATTTTGCATATTGCTTAATATTGCATCATTAGCCTTGACATAATTTCTCAAAAAAATCGGTCTTTGAAGCACCTTCATTTGCGGAGCAGGGAAACTGATAAGCGGTGAGCTTGGTAAACTGGTTGTGTTTGACTAAGTCGGGAAGTTGATAAACATTTCCCACTTGGTATAAGTTATTCCCCCCCGGTTTTGATGAAAATTGGCTCCTCGATTATTTCCTTGAATTCTGATTGATAACACGATTTTGATTGTTTTGAATTAGAGTAAAACCATGAGGTTCGGGATTTGGTTTGCAACCATCAGAGGTCCTAGAATTGGGTATTTCCTTGATTAAAATTAGCGCAGCCAGCTTGTGAAACGGTACTCATGAATGTTGTCCGATAAGCAATGCCATATGTGGCGTGGACATTTCTATAAAGAATAAGCACCACCACAAGTTACACAACTCTGCTTTGAGCCGCTTTTTACGGGAGCTTGGGTTTTCCGCTTGTCGATTACAGCATAGTCTCATCATATTCTTAAGTTCCAGAAACTTATCGGTTGTAAGAGACATGGGCAACACGGGTGAAATTCCAGGGGTAGATGACTTCAAACTCGACTTTGGCAACACTATGCCTTGTTTCGAGATTACTAACCTTGGATTTACTCTCTATAAATTTTTCACGCATTCACGTAGGCATCTTATTTAAAAAGTTTCCACCCTCTGCAGAATTCAAACAAACCGAATCTTTGATCATTAGCATTTTAAAAGCATTGTCAACGTATCTAGTTGAAGTAATTCTGAACATCCCGATGATGTGGGCATGCTCGAAGAAGATCATTAAAATCGATCCCAAGCCCTCGTAAAATGATTCGTCAAATCTTTGTTGAAATCTCGTGATTTCGTTTCGAAGATTTGCATTTTTTTTAAGGAGGAAAGAATTGATTAATGAATTTTGAAACAAGATCATCCCATGTCGAAATTGATCGAGGAGGTTCTTTCTCTAGCCAAATCCGGGCTGAACCTTCAAGAGAAAATGAAAAAAGCATAAGCTTAATTGACGTGCTCGGGATGTCCGGGAATCTCATCGTTGAGGTAATCTTATTGAAATAACGGATGTGAGCATGTGGATCCTCTTTATCATGTCCGAAAAACTGTTTGTTTTGAACAAGATTGATCAAAGAACCATGCTTTAAACTCAAAGTTAGCATAGATTTGGGAATTAAATTGCATCCCGCGTACCCCCGGTGGGAGCTTGGAGCAATCCGCCATAGTCCCGGTTATCGCCATCGAACTAGGGGATGATTGATTAAAAAGTGTTCTTCTAAATTAAATGGTTCTACAACAGCCGGTGGGGCTTGTTGTTGACGGTTAAGGTTGCGGGTTTGAGAACGAGTGCGCATGCACAAAATAGAAAAAGAAAATTTTAAACTAAAATTAAAAATTATATATATATATTTTTTTTAACAATCTATTTTAATGGATAACGAGAAGACAACTTAAACCAAATAATTCAAATTACTTTCACGATAACTCTTAAAAATTTCCTATTTTAAGGTGAGCCGTTCCTCGTAAATGACACAAATGGTAAGTTTTTAAATCTTTGATTCGAGTTGGGAACTTACTAATGGATAATACCTCAATTGAAGGTATTATTTGTTGGTGTTCTTTTACCAACTTTGTTTATTTTATTTTTTTTTTTTTATATGAATTTTTTTATATGATAATTATACTAAAAGAAAAGAAAAATATTTTTTACTTTTTATTTTATAATTTTTAACCAAAAAACGAAAGGGTCTTCAAATCACGATCAACAAACTTCAAACGAAAGAATCTTAATCACAAATCCCCGGCAACGGCGCCAAAAATTGATTCGTAGAATCCAACACACGTAATAATAAAATATATAATATGATGGAAAATTACCAAATTACCCTTGAGGACAAAGGTAAAAAGGAAAATCTTCACAATATATAATAATGGGGGTTAATCGTATATTAACCGGGAAGGTATGGTTTCCCGGGTCGTTTATCCCTAACGATTTGTGAAATTGAAACCACGTTTGATGTTCGGACAATGATTTGAATTGGAAACAAAGATTGATTTGATTATCTACTTTTACAATTAAAATAAGCAAATGATAACAATTAAGCATGAAAACAAATAACGGAAAATCAAACTTTTAACTAAAAACGCAAAAACGGGAACCCTAAACGGCATAAAAAACCCTAAATTTCTAAAATTAAACCTAAATTGAATTTTCTTTTTTAAATGGACTCTAATTGACTAAAAAGTAAGTTTAAAAAAAACTAGAACAAAAACGGAGTTGAAATGAGCTTTAAAACACAAAAAAGAGAACGGGAACGAATCTCTATCTTAAAATTTGAAATTTGCAAATTAAAACCCTACTAAGGCAAAAACTAATTTTCCCTAGAAAACTTTTTGATAACAGAAAATTTTCTAAAAAAGATTATATTTTTTTGATTATAATTCTATTTTTATGATTTTTTAAAGTTTTTAATAAAAATAAATGTTTAAAAATACTAAACTAATTATAAAAATTCTAGAAAAAATACAGAAAATAGCTTGAACTAATTAGAACCTAGGAAAAATAAGCTTGATTACACAGCTTATCGAATAAGCTGTGTAATAAGCTAAAAACAGCTTATAGGCAAAATGGGCTAAAACATGTATAAGTATTAAATTTTGCAAAGTGATAACGAAAAAGACCCTAGGGCGTGTTGGTAGTGGAGTGTGTGTTGTGAGTTATAAAATGGTAGAGGGTGTTGAGGTCGGGGGTTCGAGCCTTGCTCACCCCCGATTTCCACCTTCCCTTTTTAAAAAAAAAAAACTTATAAAAGCAAAGTTTTAGAAAATCTGAAAATAAGCATTTTTACTAAAAGAAACTTTTTACGAAAAGCACTAAATAAGCTGTTAATCGCTTAAAGAAATGACAAAAACTATTTAACTACTTTTTTTGGCTTTGTGGGGGGGGGGGGGGGGGGGGGGGGGGGGGGGGGGGGGGGGGGGGGGGGGGGGGGGGGGGGGGGGGGGGGGGGGGGGGGGGGGGGGGTTAAAGAATTTTTAGAACTTCACAAGCTGAAATAAGCTAAAACCTAATAACAAAAAGTACTTCTAAGACTAAAGTTAACCTAATAAGCTACTAGAGAATAAATAATAAGCCTAAAATTTCCAAATAAGCTCAAATAGTACTAACTTAATGTTAGTACTGCTAAGCTTTTTTACTTAAATCAATCTAAAACCAACTAAGAGCTAGACAAGCTCTTGAGAAAAGCCTTAAACTGACCTTTTATCTACCTCTTCTTAGACCTAATAAGCTAAAATGCACAAAAATAAGTACAAAGTAACAATCCATAAGCTGAAATTCACAAATAAGCATTTATAGAAAACTTAAAACCAAACAGTCCCTATAAAGTATCTTTAAGCTTATTTTAAGATAAGCTCTTGGATTCTTGTTGGGAAAATGACTGAATGAAGCTTAATCTACAACTAAAAAGATTGTCATAAACAACTTTTGGAACAGGGTTTTGAAATCCAATTGCATAATTTTTAAAAAACAAAAAAAGCACTTAAAACAGACCTAAGGCTCAAATCATGCTGAGTTTTTTTTTTGAAATTGAAAAGACAAAGAGCTTATTTAAGAGCTAAAAACAGCTGACAAGTTAAGCTAGATTTTTGAAACAAAATCTAAACTAATGAAATATGACCTATAAGCTACTTGTAAATCTGAAAAATAAATCCTAATATTTATTTTAACCAACTAACTGAAAATTAAACTAGAAAATACCGTATTGTCTTTTTTAACACTACTGATGCAGTTGACAAGCTCATGAACTAATCTAAAACCCTATCAATGCAAACCAAAGATTTACTTCTAAACATTCTAAAACATAAATCTAAATGTTAAAATAAAGCAAATTAAAAGCTAGACAGACAAAGCTTATAAAGCAAAATATAAATTGACATATTTTGGTTGGACTTATTAAAAACTAACTAGAGAAAATGTACCTTACTAGCTTTAATTCTAGCTTATAAAACAGCTAGACAAACTATATGAGAGATTGAACCAAAGAAGTAAAAGATAAATGGCCAAAGCAGTTTTAACTTTGAATTTAAAACTGCTATGTCAAACAACACCTTTTAAACTTGAACTCAAAATACCATTTTAAGCTTATGAAAATGAAATTAATAGCTTAAATCCTAAAATACCAGATAACAAATAGCTTATAACAACCTTAATAAGCATAAAACTACAAGCAAATAAGCTAGAAACAATAAGCTACAATCTAAGCTAATATTTTTTTGATTTTTATAGATTTTTAAGACAAGTTATGAAAAACTAAGATCTATGCTATAAAAGCTAAAAAACTTATAGTCAAACAAGAGTAATAAGCATATTGAAATAAAATTAAGAACAAATAAGCTAGAGTTAAGCAGTAAATAAGCAAATGCAAAATTAAAGCTAAGATACTTGAAAATTAAAGGGAACTTACAAAAGCCTTAGCTAAACAAAGGCAATAGTGCTCAAAAGAGCTTTCAACAACTCTAACTTATCACAAGGATAAGCTAGTAAGGTCCCATAAGCTCTTCCATTATAAGCTTATCATCTAAAAGTTCTCAAATATCCATAAGCAAATGTATAAAAACTAATTTTATTGTTTTTAATATATTATATTAAGATAGCATATTAATAGCTCAATTTGATCTTAGAGACTCAAGCGCTTGTATGAGCTTATTAGGAGCTTTTGAAATAGTAACTAAAAAACATTTGAAAATGATAAGAGCTTATGATAGATTGAATAAAAGAACACTAGATTTCATTAACTTGGAAATTGATTACAATCTTTTGAAAGGGAATTACAATAACTGAATTTGAAAATTACATAAGCTAAATTTTAAAAAGCTAAAAACTAGATATAGAAAAAGATACTCCTTGTGTGTGAGTGACAGCTTGTATTTATAGAGCTGAAAGGATGCTTCTAGGCCCCTGAGTCAGGTATAAGCTCCCTTGAACCTATCCTTCAATCATAAATAAATACAAGCTGTCACTCACACGACAAGGATTGAACTTTTTTCTATATCAGTTTTTTAGCTTTTTTAAAATTTAGCTTAGTAATTTTCAAATTCAGTTATTGTAATTCCCTTTCAAAAGATTGTAATCAATTTCCAAGTTAATGAAATCTAGTGTTCTTTTATTCAATCTGTCATAAGCTCTTATCATTTTCAAATGTTTTCAGTTACTATTTCAAAAGCTCCTATTAAGTTCATACAAGCTCTTTGAGTCTCTAAGCTCAAATTGAGCTATTAATAAGCTCTTAATATACTTAAACCAATAAAATTAGTTTTTATACCTTTGCTTATGGATTTTGAACTTTTGGATGATAAGCTTATAATGGAAGAGCTTATGGGACCTTACTAGCTTATCCTTGTGATAATCTAGAGCTGTTGAAAGCTCTTTTGAAGCCACTAGTGCCTTTGTTTAGCTAAGTCTTTTGTAAGTTACCCTTTAATTTTCAAGTATCTTAGCTTTAATTTTGCATTTGCTTATTTCCTGCTTAACTCTAGCTTATTTGTTCTTAATTTTATTTCAATATGCTTATTACTCTTGTTTGACTATCTGTTTTTAGCTTTTATAGCAAAGATCTTAGTTTTTCATAACTTGTCCTAAAAATCTATAAAAATCAAAAAAAAATTAGCTTAGCTTGTAGCTTATTGTTTCTAGCTTATTTGCTTATAGTTTTATGCTTATTAAGGTTGTTATAATCTATTTGTTATCTGGTATTTAGGATTTAAGCTCTTAATTTCATTTTCATAAGCTAAAATGGTTTTGAGTCTAGTTAAAGGGGTGTTTGGCATAGCAGTTTTAACTTCAAGTTAAAACTGCATTTGGCCATTTGATCTTTTAATTTTGGTTCAATCTCTCATATAAGTTTGTCTAAGCTAGTTTTATAAGCTAGAATTAAAGCTAGTAAGTATTTTCACTAGTTAGTTTTTCATAAGTCCAAATCTGTCAATTTCTATTTGCATTATAAGCTTTGTTCTGTCCTAGCTTTTACATTTGCTTAATTTACATTTAGACTTGTGTTTTAAGAATGTTAGAAGTAAAATCTTAGGTCTGCATTGATAGGGTTTTAGATTTAGTTCATTAGCATGTCAACTGCATCAGTAGTTTAAAAAAGACAATAGGTCATTTTCTAGTTTAATTTTCAGTTGGTTAAAATAATATTTAGGATTTAATTTTCAGCATACAAGTAGCTTATAGGTCATATTTCATTAGTTTAGATTTAGTTTTCAAAATCTAGCTTAACTTGTCAGCTGTTTTTAGCTCTTGAATAAGCTCTTTGTCTTTTCAATTTCAAAAAAACTCAACATGATTTGAGCCTTAGGTCTGTTTTTAAGTGCTTTTGTAATAAGCAATTGGATTTCAAACCCTGTTCCAAAAGTTGTTTTTGTCCTAAGCTTTATAGAATAGCTTTTTGTTTTGAAAATGAGCTTAAAATGAATTGTGTGCAAGCAAAATAGTGAGACCTAGCTCTTTAGTTTTAAAAAGCCCACTTTCTGTAAACAGCCTATTTCACAAGCTCTTTTTAGTAAGCTCTAGTTATTTTAAGCTCTTTTGAAAAGCATTTCCTAGTAGAATTTAAGCCAAGTTTTTAGAAAAACCAAGTTTTATTTTATAGAGTACTTATTTACCTGCTTATTTTTAAGCTCAAAAGTAGCTATTAGGGCCTGTTTGGTTTTTGGTTTAGCATAAGTGCTTATTTAGACTTTTAGCTTATCCCTTGCTTATTTTTAGTTCTGATTAGTTCATCAGCTTAAATTTAGCATATTATAGCTTAATTAGTTTTAATTTTAGCTTAATAAGTCTTATAGCTTAATTAGTTTAAGAAAAAAGCAAAAAAATAAGTTGTTAAGTAGTTTCTGTTAGTTTATAAGCTGTTTAACAGCTTATTTAGTGCTTTTAATAAAAAGTTTCTTTTATTAAAAATGTTGATTTTCAAGTGCTTAACAACTTTTGTTCTTTAAGTTTTTTTTTAAAAAAAAAGGGAAGTGGAAATCGGGGGTGAGTAAGGCTCGAACCCCCGACCTCAACACTTCAACCCTTTATAACACCACACACACCACACTCACGACCGCTGTGCCCTTGGGTCTTCTCCGTTAGACTCTCACACAATTTAACTTTTATACACATTTTTCCATTATAAGCCTTATAAGTTGTTTCAGCTTATTTTGTGGCTTTTTGATAAGCTGTGATTATAAGCTTATTTTTCATAGGTTTTAAGTAGTGTAAGCTATTTTCTGTAATTTTTCTAGAGTTTTTATAGTTCGTTTAGTATTTTTAAACATTTATTTTCATTAAAAACTTTAAAAAATCATAAAAAAATAGAAAAATAATCAAAAAAATATAAATCTTTTTTAGAAAATTTTCTTTTATCATAAAGTTCATAGGAAAATTAGTTTTGCTTTCGTAGGGTCTAAATTGCAAAATTTCGTTTTTTATAGAACGGGATTCGTTCCCGTTCTCGTTTTTCGTGTTTTAACGCTCATTTTAACTCCGTTTTTGTTCTCGTTTTCTTTAAACTTACTTATTAGTCAAATAGAGTTCATTTAAAAAGAAATTTTTAAGTTAGGTTTAATTTTAGCAATTTAGGGTTTTTGACCTTCGTTTTGCGTTTTTAGTTAAATTTTGGTTTCCCGTTATTTGTCTTTATGCTTAATTGTTAGAATTTGTTAATTTTAATTTTTAAAAGTAGATAATCAAATCAATCTTTTGTTTCCAATTCAAATCATTGTCCGAACATCAAACGTGGTTTCAATTTCACAAGTCGTTGGGGGATAACGACCCGGGAATCATACTTCCCGGTTTATATACGTATTATATTATATATATTTGTGAAGATTTTCCTTTTTACCTTTGTCCTCAAGGGTAATTTGGTAATTTTCCATCATATTATATATTTTATTATTACGTATATATAGATTCTGACGAATCAATTTTTGGCGCCGCTGCCGGGGATTTGTGATTAAGATTCTCTCGTTTGAAGTTTGTTGATCGTGATTTGAAGACCCTTTCGTTTTTGAAAGTTTTGTTTTGTTAAAAAAATATATAATAAAATAAAAAAAATTTAAATAAAAAGTAAAAAATATTTTTCCTTTCTTTTAGTATAATTATCATATAAAAAATAAAAAGAAAAAAAATCAAAAATATAAAAAATTGTCCATAAAAAAATAAAATAAACAAAGTTGGTAAAAGAACACCAACAAATAATACCTTCAATTGAGGTATTATCCATTAGTAAGTTCCCAACTCGAATCAAAGATTTAAAAACTTACCATTTGTGTCATTTACGAAATACGGCTCACCTTAAAAAGTAAAATTTTTAAGAGCTACCGTGAAGTAAATTTGATTATTTGGTTTAAGTTGTCTTCTCGTTATCCGTTAAAATAGTTTAGTAAAAAAAATTAGTTTAAATTTTCTTTTTCTACTTTGTGCATGCGCACTCGTTCTCAACAACAAGCCCCACCGGCTGTTGTAGAACCATTTAATTTAGTAGAACCTTTTGATAATCCTCTTTTAGTTCCGATGGCCGATAACCGGACTATGGCGGAATTGCTCCAAGCACCCACCGAGGGGTACGAGGATGCAATCGTAATTCCCGAAATCAATGCTAATTTTGAGTTGAAGCATGGTTTGATCAATCTTGTTCAAAACAAGCAGTTTTTCGGACATGATAAAGAGGATCCACATGCTCACATCCGTTATTTCAATAAGATTACCTCAACGATGAGATTCCCGGACATCCCGAGCACGTCAATTAAGCTTATGCTTTTCCCATTTTCTCTCGAAGGTTCAGCCCGGATTTGGCTAGAAAAAGAACCTCCTCGATCAATTTTGACATGGGATGATCTTGTTTCAAAATTCATTAATCAATTCTTTCCTCCTTCAACGACAAATCCACCCCCCCTTTCGAAACGAAAGCACGAGATTTCCAACAAAGATTTGACGAATCGTTTTACGAGGCTTGGGATCGATTTAATGACCTTCTTTGAGCATGCCCACATCACGGATTTTCAGAATTACATCAACTAGATACGTTTTACAATGCTTTGAATGCTAATGATCAAGATTCGTTGAATTCTGCTGCGGGTGGAAACTTTTTGGATAAGATGCCTCGTGAATGCTTGAAAATTATCGAGAGTAAATCCAAGGTTCGTAATTCACGAAACAAGGCAGTCGTTGCTAAAGTGAGTTCGAATTCATCTACCCCCAGAATTTCACCTGATGTTGCTACTCTTACAACCGAAGTTTCTGAACTTAAGAATATAATGAAGACTATGCTTATCGACAAACAAAAAGCCCAAGCTCCCGCACCCGTAAAAGCGATCGAGCAGAGTTGTGTAACTTGTGGAGGTGCTCATTCTTATAGAAATTATCCAGCCACCGATGGAAATGTTTATCGAGACAACATTCAAGAGTACGTTTCACAAGCTGCTGCAGCTAATTTTAATCAAGGAAATACCAATTCTAGACCTCCGATGGTTGCAAATCAAATCCGACCTCCTGGTTTTCCTCCGATTCAAAACAATCAAAACCGTTTCAATCAGAATCAAGGAAATAATTTCAACCAAAATCGAGGAACCAATTTCAATCAAAACCGTGGAAATAACTTTTACCAAGGACAAGTGTATCAACCTCCGACTAGTCAACCACCAGTTTACCAAGCTCAACCTTATCAAGCTCCTGCTCCGCAAATGCAAGGTGTTTCAAAGACCGATTTTGAGAATTATGTCAAGGCTAATGATGTTATATTAAGGAATATGCAAAATCAAGGCCAAGGTTTACAAAACCAGATGACAAATTTAACGGAAATGCTGCTAAGTTCGTAAGTCCAATACCGATTCGTCTTAAGAGTTTAAGTTTTCTCCAAATAACAGACGCGTTACTCACCCGAAGAAGACTTAAAAAAGTATGACTACTAAAGCGGGGTTGCTTATCAATGGGGGAGACCTACGAATTCCCTATTTTACTCTTCTCCGAGAGTAGTGGAACGTAGAACAGGAACCGAGGTGACAAAGGACATGGTTTTTCCTACTAATAACGGAATTACCGAAGATGTCCAACGGTTTTTCCTACTAATAACGGAATTACCGAAGACGTCCAACCTCCGGTTGTCCCAGTTGAAAACCAAAATCCAGTTTCTGAGCCAGTTGATGCTCCCGTTAGTGCGCCGATGCCTAACCCAAAACCGTCGATTCCTTATCCTTCAAGGCAAAATGATGAGAAGCGCCGTGAAAATGCTAACGAACAAAAAGAGAAATTCTACGAAATCTTTAAAGATATGAGTTTCGAAATTAGCTTCATGGATGCTTTGACTCTTATGCCCAAATTTGCTTCAACTCTTAAAGCCTTAATCGGAAATAAAGAAAAGCTTAGTGAGATAGCTAGAACCCCTTTGAACGAACATTGCTCGGCGGTCATACTTAACAAGTTACCCGAAAAACTTGGTGACCCCGGCAGATTCCTTATTCCATGTAAATTTCCCAGAATGGATGAGTGCTTAGCCTTGGCCGATCTTGGCGCTAGCATAAATCTCATGCCATTTTCCGTGTGGAAAAAGCTTAACCTTCCAAACCTGACTCCGACGTGCATGACACTAGAACTAGCGGACCGTTCGATCTCCCGACCGATCGGTATTGCTAAAGATGTCAACGTTAAAGTTGGTGTATTCCAGTTTCCAGCCGACTTCGTGGTCGTAGATTTTGAACCAGACCCTCGAGTACCTCTAATTCTCAGGAGGTGTTTCCTTAAGACCGGTCGTGCTTTGATAGACGTGTACGAAGGTGAATTAACCCTTCGAGTAGACAATGAGGCCATTACTTACAATCTTGATCAAACTTCGAGATACTCGGTTAATTATAATGATATGACGGCGAATCGAATCGATGTTGTTGAATTAGCTTGTGAGGAGTATTCTCAGGAAGTTCTAGGATTTTCAGACATGATCGCCAGTGGCAATCCCACTCCCGGATATGACCCGATAGTTTCAAATTCTTCTCCGACTCTCACTCCTTTCGGGGATAGTGATTTTCTACTTCTAGAAGAAGCTGATGCTTTTCTTGCTCTAACCGACGATCCAACTTCACCAGAAGTTGATGAATATTATTATGACCCAGAAAGGGACATCCTTATTCTCGAAGCACTCCTTAACAGTGATCCTTCACCTGCTCTGAAACAAGGAAATTATTTGCCAGAAATCAGAAAGGAACTTAAACTATGTGAAGCCAAAACTACAAAATCTTCAATTGATGAACCTCCAGAGGTTGAACATAAGGACTTACTGCCTCATCTCGAATATGCATTTTTGGAAGACAACAACAAGTTTCCGGTCATAATTGCCAAAGATTTGAGTGTCGATGAAAAGACCGCTCTCATAAAGGTTCTAAAGTCTCGAAAGCAAGCAATTGCTTGGAAACTTTCCGACATTAAGGGTATTAACCCAGGATTTTGTTCTCATAAAATTCTAATGGAAGAGGATTATGAACCAGCGGTCCAACATCAGAGAAGGGTTAATCCAAAGATCCATGATGTCATTAAGAAAGAGGTTGAAAAATTTCTTGACGCTGGATTGATCTACCTAATCTCGGATAGTCCTTGGGTGAGCCCAGTGCACTGTGTGCCAAAAAAGGAGGGATGACCGTAGTGACCAATGATGAAAATGAGTTAGTGCCGACTAGACTTGTAACGGGATAGAGAGTTTATATTGATTATCATAAGTTAAACGAAGCTACCCGGAAAGACCACTTCCCTTTGCCGTTTATGGATCAAATGCTTGAGAGACTCGCAGGAAATGAATACTATTGTATCCTCGATGGTTTCTCGGGTTATTTTCAAATACCAATCGATCCGAAAGATCAAGAAAAGACCACATTCACCTGCCCATACAGAACGTTTGCTTAACGCCGCATGCCTTTTGGTTTATGCAATGCACCAGGCACATTCCAGCGGTGTATGATGGCCATATTCCATGATATGATTGAAAAGACAATGGAAGTTTTCATGGATGACTTTTCAGTTTTCGGAAATTCTTTTTCTACGTGCCTTTCCAATTTAGAAAAGATGCTTAAACGGTGTGAAGACACTAATTTGGCTCTAAATTGGGGAAAAAGATATACCCGCAATTTTATGTGAAAGAAGCATGTAATTGGACATAATTTCAAAGAAAGGAATCCAAGTGACAAAGCCAAAATAGACATCATTGCTAAATTACCTCACCCAACTACGTCAAAGGTATTAGGAGTTTTCTCGGACATGCAAGTTTTTACAGTAGATTCATCAAGGACTTTTCAAAAATTTACGACCAACCCCCCCCCCCCCCCCAAAAAAAAAAACCCTAAAATCCCACACCCCCCCCCAAACACCTTCCCACATCCCCCCCCCACCCACCCCCCCCCCCCCCCCCCCCCCCCCCCCCCCCCCCCCCCCCCCACCCCCCCCCCCCCCCCCCCCCCATTGTGTGATTGGTGTTTTGATTGGATTTTTTGAGTTTGATTCTGACCTGCCATCTCCCTGAGAGAAACATCTTTCATTTTCTCTGAAAATGCGTTCAAGCTTTTCAGACCTTAAAGAAGAAACTTACCGAGGCTCCAATTTTGATTGCCCCTAACTGGGACCAACCTTTTGAGCTTATGTGCGATGCAAGCGACTTTGCCATAGGTGCGGTTCTGGGGCAACAAATGAGAAGCACGTTTGGTCTTACATTTTGAAGCAAGACAATGGACCGAGGCGGAATCCAAACTACACACAACAGAATAGGAAATTTTAGGCTGTGGTGTACGCTTTGAAAAATTTTCCGATCGTACCCTATCATGAATAATAGCTAGTGTATACGGAACCATTCGCCCTTAAGTACCTATTTGCAAAGAAAGATACAAAGACGATTGCTACGATGGGTTTTTCCTTCTTTCAGGAAATCGATTTTAATGTAATTGAACTAAGGGAGCCGAGAACTAACACAATCAGTCACTTTTTCACCGATATCTATTTTTCCCGACTAGAAAACCGTATGAAAATGTTCTCGATCCAAAGGAAATAAAAAAAGTTTTCCTCTCGAGACCTTAATATGGTGGAATTCTCGTTGGTAACCAAAGTTACTGTGGTTTTGCCGATTATGCTTATTACCACGCGGGGAATTTCATTGTTCCAAAGGGATGTCACTCAGGCCCAAAAAATAATTTTTTCAAAGATGTCAAACACCTATTTGGGGACGACCCTTTTTCTATTCAAAACTTGTGCGGATCAAGTGATCCGGCGATGTGTTTCAGGCCAAGAATGCTCTCGACATCCTCTCATATGGACCCACGGGGGACTTTATCGGTGCCATCTATACCGGCCAAAAAGTTTTTGACTCGGATTTTCTTGGGCCCACATCTACAAAGATGCCATGAGTAGTCAAAAACTGTGACTAATGCCAGCGTCAGGGAATAATTTCACAACGTGATAAGATGCCACACAAATTCTTCCAGTGTATGAATCTTTGATGTCTGGGGCATAGACTTTATGGGACCATTTCCATCTTCAAGAGGAAATAAGTACATACTCGTAGCCGTCGATTATTTATCAAAATGGGTTGAAGCCAAGGCGCTCCCTACTAACGATGCTAGAGTTGTAGTTAAGTTTTTGAAATCTCTTTTTGCCCGATTTGGTTACACCGAGAGCATATAAGCGATTATGGGACCGATTTCTGATAATGACAATTTTGCATAAAGTAATGTCTTGTATGGGTCACTCATCGTCTTTATACCGCTTACCACCTCAAACGATTATTGTGGTCAAGGTTTCGAGGTGTCGAATCGTGGGTTAAAACGTATTTTAGAAAGAACTGTTGGAGAAAACCGTGCCTCATGGTCCGATAGGCTTGATGACGCTCTATGGGAATTCCGTACCGCTTATAAGACACCAATTGGTTATACGCCTTACAAGCTCGTGTATGGAAAGCCATGTCATCTACCTATCGAATTACAGCATAGAGCGTATTGGGCACTAAAACATGCTAATTTTGTTCCCCCCCCCACCCTTTTTGTTTTTTTCTACACTATTTTCATTTATAAAAAACCCTTGCGGGCGATCACAGTAGTAAGCTGCAACTTAATGAACTTATGGAGTTCGTGATCAAGCATTACGAGAATTCCTTTGGTTTTATAAGGAGGAGACAAAGAAGCTTAACGACTCAAAGATCAATAAACGCATTGTAAATGTTGTGATCAGTCTTGCTTTTTAACTCTCGTCTAAAGATATTTTTGGGAAAGCTTAAAACCCGTATGGTCAGCCCTTTCAACGATAACTGAAGTTTTTCCATTGGCACTTGCAAATTATCTCAATCGGATCGGAATCATACTTCAAAGTGAATTGCAACGACTTAAGCACTACTCGGAGGGGACACACCAACCTATTGGTTGTCCCTGATCTCCAGGGACTTTCCTAATGGAACAAATGAATTCTGGATCAGTCAAGCTATGTGAATTGGTTTACCAAAAAACACAGCGCGTCGTGTTGGGGAGGCACCCCTATGCTTTCCCATTTTCTATTTTCTTTCTTATTTCTATGTGTTGTGAGGAGGCTTGTACTCTTCCGATCTTTGTGTTTGTTGTTTGCAATTGTGTTGGTTTGCAGGTAGACCTCAACTTCTTGAAGACTCTGTGTTCGGTGTTTTGTCCGGTCACTCGAGCTTCCTAGCCTTTTTTGGTTGCATTAGTTTGGGGAAATCCGTTATCCTATAATTTTATCGTCTAACATTTATCTTATAGAACTCTTAATTAACGGTAAAGATTTTTGTGATACTGTCTTCTTGTTTGAGTTATGCATTTCGACCTTTTTGAAATCCATTATAGGCGTTTTTAAGTCTTAGGCTAGGATCATTGAAGGTTAATTATAATCACAGAAATTCTCACATTATACAAATTGCACAAAACAATGTTTGATTTTAGTATGGGATAGTATATCTTTGATATGATCTTACCTACTTTTACCCGTTGTTCTCACGTACCCCATTTTCGCACAAAAATTTTCAAAAATATGAAAAATTTTAAAATTAAAAAAAAATAATAAGTGTTTTGTCACAATTTTGACTTTCTTGATGGGAAGATAAAGGGTAAATTTTGACCTGATCGGCGTGTTTCGAGCTCTTGATATGTTACCTTACTTTTAGTTTAATGCTGTTCGCGAATCTTTCAGCGAAAAGAATGAAAAATATGATAAAGTTAGGTATGAGTTAGGATGCTAAACTAGGATATTTGGAAATCTTAAGAGCTCATGTATGTAACTTGTTGCTTTTTCTCCCATAAGCTCTTAACCGGATTAATATACGTGCTGTTTTTGAGATTAAACTTAAATCAACAATTTTTATGTAATATATAGCAAAAATTTAAGCCCCGATGTGATAGAGAAGAAGGAGATTTCTCCTTATAAGCAAGAACACCGTGATTGAAAACTTTGTCTTCATTTTCGGATGAAAATGGAAGTAAAGTATCAATCACGGGAGAAAGAGTAGAAAGAAATCTCGTAGATTCGACTTCAATGCATATCCCCGGATCGTAAATCTTGTTTCTATCTCCGGAAGGAGAAGAATCATCAAGATCGGATCCGAGATCATTAGAAGGAATGAAGTTGAAATCCAATTGAAGGGCGGGATGGGTGGGAAAAATATTAGGCACATCAACGGGGATGTCTTCCACCACATCAATGGTTGAATCTCCCGAATCGGGATAATCAACATGAAATGATTCGAACTCGGGACGGGAGGTAGAATTATCGTCATCTTCTGAGTCGAAATCATCACTCTCAATACCCGGTGGTATTGATCCATCACCATCAAGAAAAATGTCAATCTCCTCCATAAGAGAGTCACTATCCTCGACCGGGATAGGAGATGGAGAGAAAGACTCGGTAGGATTTTCAGAATTAAATTCTTCCGGAGGGCGGGGAGAAGAGTTATCGTAAAGCAAACTTTCCAAAAACAAAATATCTCCCTCCGGATCAAGGTTGACATCATCAATTCCCGGTGGAATTGAGTGGGGAAGAGTGAGTTCACCGGCGAACTCATCAAGAAGAGAATCGATCTTTTGAGAATCATTAATCGAAGTATCTCGATGAAGCAAAGATTCTAAAAGATCGGATTCGGCATTAAAACAAGGATATTCAATTCCCGGTGGAATTGAATTGGTATTTTCTAACACCTCATCATCAATTTGATCAACCTTAGTGGAAGTGATTTCTTCATCAAGATCAAAGAGAGGATTAGAGAAAATTTTAAAATTCTCATTTGGAACGTCCTCTTCGGAAAATGACTCATCACTCGAGGTAAAATCTTCATCGATATCGAAGAGAGGGTTAGAGAAAGTAAGATCATGATTCTTTGAAGAATCATCATTACGGAGGCAATCACACTCACCTTCGAAAAAGAATCTTCGGACTAACTTGGGGTTTGGAGCGGAATAAGGTCCTTGGAAATAGGACTTTATTAATTCGTCCGATTCCTTTTCCGGAATAGTGTCAAGATCTCATCCTCCATTTATGATGAGAGTACGAATTTGGTTGAAATTTCGGTGTGATTGCAACACACGAGGAAGTTGTAGACAATAATATCTTTGCAGAGTGAGTAGAACTTTCTTCGTCATCGTCATTCATCGTAGCAAAGGAATCTAGCCGACATATCGATGTTTTATGACTCACACTCTAAGCTCTTCTTACACATTCGTCACTTTCCTTCTTCGGTTCTGTTTGTAATAAACTGACCAAACATTATACAAACTTATGGGATTGTCATTTTATGCTCCATATAGCCTTATTTTTGAGAATTGAGCAAAGTCATTTTGAGCATTGAAAGATTTGCAGATGATTGTACGGTGATATTGCGGGGAATGTTGAAATTGGTCAAATACGATTAAGAATTAGAATCATAGCTCGGATTTTGCTCTTTTGATAAAATAGTATTCATTCCATCGGTTGACATTGAACGGTCTCATGAGGACCCGCCGCAATTTTCACAAACAAAGATTTTGTATGTTGAAAAGTCTCGGTGAAGTGCTCTTGTATAACGTTTAGAATATGTTATGTGGAAATTAATCAAGTTTTGATTGAAACACTGCACGGGTCCTGAGTTGTTTGAGCACAAGGGACTTGAGGATAGGTCGAATCTGTAACCGTAAATGAGAATCGTTCCCAGCATAACAGTTAGTAACAATGAGTAATGGTATCTTGTACTTGGGTGTTATGTGGATGAGATGGTGTTGCAACACTTGGAGAATCGTTTTGAGAAGGGTGCGGAGTTGAAAAAATTGATTGGTGTGGATCCATTTCTCAACAGTGATCAAGAGAAAACAATATCTCCATAATATGTCTTTACACCACATGTTGGCCGATTGTGAACCAAACGCACAGTTTGTGTTGCGACAAACTTTGCAAGGAGTTATGTAGATATACTCATTAAGGTTTTGAATTTGTAGCATGGTTCCGTGATTGAGTATAATCGGAATTTGCGTGGGACAAGTTAGTAAACCAGATGTATGAGCGCACGCTTTCCCACAAGACTTACAGTTGCATCTGTTGAGAGCAAAAAGATTCCATCTATAGGATCACCACAACTCGTAACAACATTCATGGTCATTAGTGGACGTAGACTTTTGCAGCAGGGTTGGAATTTTACACTGGGGCCTTGTTTGACACACGAATGGCTCGGATTACACAAATTGTTATTATCGTAAGTCGGATGACTTGGAAGTGTCTTGGAATGTATCTTGAAAAACTTCCTCCAATGTCGTTTGTAGTAGAGACTTCATTGTTCGTACAATAGTAGACCGTGTTGGAACCGGGGTTCTCCACAATTGAGACCAATTTTTGTTCAATTTATAATGGGTAGTCGTCGAGAACAAAAGTCAGGTATGATGGAACAAAATCTTGATCTTCAGACCCCCTTATTCGAACAACCTCTAGTCTCCAGATGTACAAAGTGTTCGACAGTACGAGCATTCTTTATATCGGCGGTTAAGGGGATTAAACGGATTTAACGATTGTTCGAGTGATCGCCCATAGAGATTTAAACAAATTGTGAAGTGTTTAACTCGAAAAGAATTTAAATGGTATTAATTTAAGGAAAAAGAAGATTTTTGTTTGGGTTTTTATTTTGAGTTTTTTAAGCATACATATTTTGTTTTACTGGACAAAACGAGATATGAATAACGTGTGATAACTCTAATAATCATTCAAGCTTTAGACACTCGTAGCTCTCTCAAATGTTGTTTACATGTAACACTTTGTGTATGTGTAGTGAGCGTATATAGAAAGTGACAGCTAAAGGCCATCTAATGTTTTTAAATCTTTTATTCGAGTTGAAGTATATTATTATGGAAAATGACTTTCAATTGAAGGTAGTTTTTGATTGTTTTCTTTTAACCAACTTTGTTTATGTTTTTTTTTATTAATATTATTTTTTTTTTAGATATATTTTTTGATTGATGATTGAACTGTTAATATAAGGATATAGAAAATATTTTTGTTATACTTACTTTTTTTTTTATATTTTTTTTATTTTTATTATTTATTTATTGTTTTTTTATATATTTTGTATAAAGAACATACTTCACAAGAGAAGGGGTCGTTCAAGGCTCGAACACATTAACAATCCGTAAAAATCGCTACACCTCTCCTCTCGGTCAGCGGCGCCAATGAACTGATTCGATAGTAAATATAATATAATAAAATATATAAAAATACCTAATAGTAATAGTTAGATAAGTATCCGTGGGTAGATACAGAAAAAAGTCACTCTAGAAAAAAAATATAGATCTATCTTACGAGTGTCAGTTTCCACGGATGTGTGAGCATGAGTCTATGTATGGTTGGGTACTTTATGACTCCTTACCGGGTACATTACATTATCATGGGGTAGTATTCAGGGTATGAGTTTGATAACATTCTACCGAGGAGTGTTTCGTTTGATGACTGAATGGCAATATATGTTGTTTGGTTTTGGTTTTTTTAAACTATTTTTTATTAACTACCAAATATTAACTAATATTTGTAATTCAAATGATTTGTAATTTAAACTACAAGTATTTTATACATAAAAATTGATCTGAAATAGAATGTAATGGATTGAATAACAAATATGCTTGTCGTATAGTGACGTGAAATGTTTACTTTAAGTGCGGGCCTTAGGTTTAACTCGGAAATTGAATATCCTTAAAAAACAAAGTTTCCAAGATAATTAATTGCAAGTTAAGGTAATAAATGTTTTTTTTAAATAAATGACAATGTAGTTTAGATTGCTTAAAAGTAAAATCAACGTATGTAAAATTTGAATGTATTCTAATGACTATTATTTTTAAACCTTTAAAGACTCGCACTTAAATTCCAACATCATCTATCTCATCTTGCAAACACAAGTCTTTCTAGCTCACTAGCTCATAAAAATCGCAAATTCAATATTTTAGATACAACATAGCATTATAGAGACAAAAAATAAATTACACTAAAAATAGCAAAAAAATTTTCAAATTCTCACTAAATACTATATTATGCCGAAACGATAAAATAAAACATTTTCTAGTATTGTGAAAGAGTATTATGAACAATATAGAACTCCTTGTACTGTAAGAATGCCGCAATAAACGAATACAGCTCCCGATTTATAAGCTATAAGGAACATAATCAATTCTATTATAGCTCGTACTTAAACCTTATAAGCGTCCAGCCCTCAAGAGTTTAACTTTGTTTCGCACGTATCATGATTTCGATATAAACAATGAGATTTCAATCGGTAATCAGACACTCAAAATAAACCGAACGGCTCATACACCATATGGATACCTAAGCTCGTTACCAAATGATGAGTAATGAAAAAGTACACATACTAAATCTACTCCTAATTTAAATCTACTAATCTACTCTAAAAGAAACAATGACGAACAGTAGTCGAAAAGTAAAATAAAGGATAAGATGTATCTCTATTCTAATCTACGAAAAACTAGAAAAAGTGAAAAGATAAGATAAGAAAACGTTTGCTGCTATCTACGCTACCTACAAAAACAAAGAAAAAAATGAAAAACGAAAAAACTAAAAAAAAAGAAGATAAGATATATGTCATGCGTCTGCTGCTTTGTTTGTTGCCTTTTAGAAAACATTTCTCAAATAGCCATTTTTATTTGAAAACAAACACTTTTAAAGTTAGGCAAAAGAAGAAGATTTGTATAAAATATATGAGATAAATTGCACTTAAGCCAAAATTAAAAGGACTTTTAAAAGATCAAAAGTTGTTATAACTGAGGCACAAAATAAATGCTAATCATTAAATTGAAAACATAGTATGATTGAAAGGAATAAAAGTTGCCGAAAATCAAAACCTGATCTGTTACAAAATTGAAGTGAATAAATGATAAGAAAAGTTAATCTACTATTTTATCTACCTAAAAAAAGGACAAAAAAAACTAAAAACTAGAAGATAATAATTTCTCCTTTTTTCTTTTTTCTCCTACCCTCCTCCTTTTTATTGTTTTACCGCGTGAATATGAAGCAGTTGTTACCATTTAACGTGGCTTACTTGATTAATAATTGGGCCGAGTATCTGCTATGGCTTGAGTTTTGCATTTACAAATCAAATGATGTTGTACTCATTTTCAAATCGTGTGGCCCTGGGACATTGCATTTATCACCGCTGGCGCCTGGGACTAAGATTAATATCTTGGCTGCTGTTGGCCACTGAAAATGTTGGGCTTTGTATGTTGGCTGGATACATAACTGACTGCATTTTTGATAACTCTATATAATTTAGTGGGTCGGTTCCGTTTCTCATATAAATGACACGATGTCAGGTATGTCTGTGCCAATAAAAGCATTGAAGGCATCCCGTCGTACCGCGGTCTTCCTCATCCGGCTGCTCTTTATATTCCCCCCATTTGGCTCGGGTTTTTGTCCGTTTGCCTTTGTTTTGTCCTTTTTTTTATATTCGTACCTGCACATTCATCAAACACAAAACAAGCATATATAATTGCCATGCTGCTTCAATTATGGTTTTTGTCTTTTTGAGTTCTCTTTGTTTTTCATGTAATAGGTATGTATATAAATACAAGCGAACACCAACAGGCTGTTCTGCTGAGATTGATGGTAATTTCCTTCGATGTTCAAACCTTAAGTATGCCTTTAACTGTTAATACCAACTTATCTATGATTCTTCTTGTAAAACATTTGGCAGAGTGCTATCGCAATACTAAAGCCGATAGGTCTGCTAGTAAAATTAATGCAACAATTGATACCATAAGGTACACAATCACTGAGCCATAGTAAATTAGGCATTCATTCAATTAGACGATGCCACCAGGAGCATTACAATGTTGCTCAAATGCTGACCTTTTTGAGGGAATGGTGGAAAAACTAGGGTATCCTAACTGAATGGACTGTTTACTTTTTGGAAAGTTTCTTTCACACCCCAATGGCGATTTTTTAGGTCCACAAGTCTTTTACACTGTTATAAGCTCTAAATGTGGTGGCTGGGATCCACAATCTCGGGTAGCAATTATTGTACTGCTTTTGATTCTGTCTATCCACGGGTAGATGTTTATAATTTTTCTAAGCTTTATTTTTGATGCGTATGGGTGGCAAATTTAAAGAGCAAGACAAGTTTATTGATGTATCCCGTTTTCTTGCAAATGATTTTGAATATTCAAAACAGAAATCAAAAAACCTTTATTATAGCTGCTGAGCCTGTCCAAAAGATCTTTGGGAATATGAAAGGGGTTTTCAGGGGTGGCACCACAGACCTTTTATTAGCTTCTATGTTTCTGTTAGCTACTAACCCAAAATGCAGGTAATAGCAACATGCCTGTTGTGGCTCAATCCAAACAATCTCTCTTTCATCAACTCATAAGTACCACCATCTTTCCCTATACCTGTCACCACACCAAACACAACACCTACACCACCATCTATCCCTACACCTACACCACCACCAAACACAACACCTACACCACCACCTATCACTACACCTACACCACCACCAAACTCATAACCTACACACCACAACCTATCACTTCACATTACAACACCACCTATCACTATCACAATAAACACCACCCTTTTTACCCTACACCTTCACCACCACCACCAATAACTGAGACTGAACCTACACAAGATGAGCACATCTATAAGGAGCAATCTCCAGTCCACCATCACTTCTCACCCCTATAAGAACAGGCTCCAAGCCACATGCCTATGGATGATCTACTTCATGAAGTTCCTAAGTTGATATCAAGAATTGACAGATGGAAATGAGCGTAATCTCCAAACAAAGCCAAGCTGGACCATAGGATAATGCCATAGTGAAGTTAGTCATATGTAGGTGAAGAAGTTGGAATGGTTAGGTTTATTGAAAAGGATGGTATTTTTGCGTTTTGACTAGATCTCTGAAGAGAAGAACCTGTGGATCAGAGGAGGAAAGTAAGGTATGATTCTATAGATTCTTCAGTTACAATGGACTGGGTACTCCTTTTTCCTACAAATAAAAGATAAACATTTAGGGGGAGGAAACAGTGGAAGAAATAAGTCAAATATATTCTTGAACGCCTGACCAAAACTCTCGTCAAATTTTGCCTTCTTTAAAGTCCATCTAAAGCGTCAATTGACAAGGGAAAGGAGATACAAAGAGAAGAAAAGAGACTAAAGGAGAAGAAAGTAGTCTCAAGCATTGGATTTTCAAGGGAAGTTGATGCTAGGTGCTAGCTTATTATGAACAAGTTAATTTATTGCTACGTGACTTGAATACAAGTTAATACTGCTAGGTGGAGGCTTAATTTCTGCCAGCATTAAACATAGTACTGGTGTGATGAACAACTTAGTCAATGGTGGGATGAACTGTAGTAATGTTGGTCAAGATAAAGGGACAAGAGAAGGAAAAGCTCCTAAATGACTCAGTGACAAGACACTCTAAAGAAGTCAAGAACAAATTTTACAAGCAAGAAGCTAGCCTTGTGAAGCAATTAGGTTGGATACTTGCAAAAGAAGAGGTTGAGCTCTTAAACAAAGTATATTTGGATCTCTTTGTCTAGCACAACGAATTGCCAGATAGAAGAGGAGTTACTGTAGCAACGAAAAAAAAGAAAAAAAGTCTCAAGTTTAGTCTTGAACGCTCAGCATTACACAAATGAAGATTGGGATTTGATTGAGCAAGATGAAGCTAATGTCAATAGTTGTCAAAAAGCATAGCTAGGAAGTGAACTTCAAGTGAGAGATTTTGCCAAAGATATGATGGTGATCTTGTGACATAAAAGAAAAGAAGTCATTTTGCTGAGAAAGAGCTTAAAAGAGCTAAAAGACAGAAACATAGCCATGACCCACTTCATAGCTGTAAGAATTATATTGAATAGAACTACTTGAAGATCAATGGACATGGAACCTCATCTTTCTTGCATATATTATCCTTTACCACACTACGTAAGCTTATCTCAGCTGACGAATTGAGTTTTGAAAAAGTCAAGGAAGAATTTGACAAGCTGTGAAACAGGTTGTGTCTCTTTGCACCATTTAAGTCTTTTGAAAGCCAACTAAAGCTAGCTGAAAAAGATTTTGGTGAAGGAGCTTCAGACCTAAGATCTCCAAAAAGAATGAAGAAGATAAAGATGATGAAGCAAAGAGATGAACCAACAAAGAAATCTAGAAGTGTAGAATATAGATGGCAATGGAAAGGAATGCATACAATTGTGTTGATAGAATTGACTCTAAAGATTCAGATGAGGTTTGTGTGAGCAAGATGAGTCTAGCTCAAAGGTTATGAAACTCCAATTAATCCTGTTCCAGGTAGATATGTAAAAACCTAGTGTAGCTAAAGCTTAAGTTATTAAAGCTAGGAGAAAAAGGAGATGTACCCCCAAAAATAGTTTAGGGAAGGGATGGAGACACAGATATAGTTTATATTATATTTTGGTGCCATGATGATAGTCTATATCTTAGAGATGATCTTATGTGTGTTGTATAGGATTGTTGGATGAATAGATTGGAATATGGTTGGGCCAGATGGATTAAGTTAGAGAAGGGATTTTGGAAAATGTTTTAAGAATTATGTTTGAAGAACCTCTCAACACAGATTCTATTATGGAGTGAGTAGTTAGGTAGGACAGCAAAAGGTTATAAGTTGGGAGAATATTATGATACTTGTAGAGGTACATTGCTTGAACTTAGAGTCCTGGATGTTTATATGTGTTGTCTGATTGGAAAATACCTTTGTCTGCTGAGGTATGTCAAACTATGCTAAAAATGAAGCTTTTGGATTGAAAGATGAATGAGGATTGCTATAGATTGTTGAAAATGATGGAAAAACAAGCTGGCATTAGAAAGTAGTAAAGTTAGTAAGATTGAAAGCCTAGGATAGAAAATGAGAAGGATAACACTTGGTGAAGGTGCTATGCACTAACACAACAAATGGTTATCAGTTCACCATGTCTAACCAAACATAAGGACTGGTCTGTCCAAGAGCAAACGGCATTTTGGTTAAGAGCTTCTCAAATCCGTTCATGGTTGCAACTTTGCAAATTAAGTTGTATGGTTTTCAATCACCATATCTGTATAAAGTGAGAGTTGGCTATAGCTACAAGTTTATGGCTTGTGGTAAAGGCTATGAGAAAGAAACCATAACTAGTCCATAAGATTATGGCTTATGGTAAAGACAAATTGCAAATCCATATTAGATGGTTGACACTTTACCAAAAGTACAGCTTGGAGGGTAAAGTGGAAAGGAAAGTGGGGCCATTGCCGGGGCTGTACGGTATGTTTGTTGATGGCGAATGGTTATATCAACTCACCAAGTTTCATGTACAAAGAGTTGACATGGTTATCAATCCACCATGGAATTTACCTTTTCTAGGTGCCAAAGGATTGACTAGCCCTGAGCAAACGGCTACAGGTAAAGGCATATCAAATCCGTTGATGGTTGTAATGGTTTGCCAAAAACCATATGGTATTCAACTCACCAATGTTTCAAGTACTGAGAGTTGAAATGGTTTTCAGTTAACCATGGACATACACCTTTCTGGTGGCCAAAGGACTGACTACTCCAGAGTTAATGGCTAACTGGTAAAGAGACATCAAATCCATTTAAATATTTTCAATGATTCACCTCTCACAGGAGTTAACACACCTGGAAGTGATGAGAATAGACTGAAACTTTATGATTTGATGTACAAAATTGTCAATGTTGCTGATATAATGGATTGATGAAGAGCCTTGAAGAATAGTTGCTGCAAAGATAACAAGAGAAGACTTGAAGTGTTGCAGATCAAGAACAACTTGAAGAATTCTATTTACAACATCCTCAGGAAGCTTAAAGTATTTAAAGTAAAGATCAAGAATGTTTTGAAGGAACTTGAAGTTCACAAGTGAAGATCAAGTTAGGGGAGGATTGTTGGGAAAATAGATTGTAACAGACTTAATACTGGTAGTATAACAGTTAAGTCTGGTAGTAATAGTTAGTTCTGTTAGTATTGAGTTAATACTGGCAGTACTAAGTTAAGTCTGGTAGTACTAAGTTAGTACTGGTAGTCTTAGCAGTACTAAAGTTAGTACTGGTCATAGTTAATTCTGTTTATAGTTAAGTCTGTTTATGAAACAGAATAGTAATAGTTATCTTAGAGATATCTTAGGAGATATCTTAGGAAAGGATATGTATTATCCTTTGACTTGTAAAGCCCATTAGGGTTTCCTTGGTGTATAAGAGGAACCCTAAGGCACAATGTTATGTACGTTTTGATTGAAATATCAATAGAAGCATAGAGCTTAATAGCATTTTAGTATTATCGTTTCTTCTTTACTCTTGTGTTAAGATTCCGCATTAACACTTGATAATTCATAGTCAGTGTCTCTCATATAGTTGATTTGGATTTATCCAAGTTATCTATCGTCTTACAAAGGCTAGTCAGATCCTAAACCAAGGACCTACAAGTGGTATCAGAGCCTTTAGAGGGACTCTGAGAAAGAAGAATCACTAGATCACAAACAAACACTCTCATACAATTCTATACAAAATGTCTAACCCTGCCAATGATGATTTCTCACAACATCTCAGTGATGATGAAGAATCAAACCATGAAGATGCATCAGCCACTGGTGCTGAACCTAAACAACAACAACCAATGATTCCCCAAACTACTGCTATCTCAAATATCAAACTCCCAATTCTGAAGAAGGAGGAGTATGATATATGGGCAATGGAGATGGAGCATTACCTTGAGTACATTGACAATGAAGTATGGAAGGTAATTCAGAATGGTAACTCCAAGAAGAGAATTTCAATTGGAAAGGATGGTGTTGTTCGAGTACTTTCACCAGTTACTGCTGCAGAGATTCAAGCTGTTGAAAAGGAGAGGAAGGCTAAGAATATTTTGCTGATGGCCATTCCTAAAGAACATATGAGAAGATTTCATGGAATGGATGATGCTAAAGAGATCTGGGAAGCCATCAGAACTAGGTTTGGTGGTAATGCAAATTCAAAGAAGATGCAGAAGGCTGTTTTCAAAAAACAGTTTGAAGCATTTAAAATATCCAATTCTGAAGGACTAGAAAAAGGATATGACAGGTTTCAACAGTTACTTTCTCAATTGGAAGCTCATGGTGCTGAAGTATCAATAGAAGATGCGAATCATAAGTTTCTTAGATCATTGCCTTCAGCATGGTCTAATCTGGCAATGACTATGAGAACTAATCCAGAGATTGATAATTTAGTACTGATCATGTTAGTTATGTACCGATAGCATAAAATAGTTAGTACCATTTAAGAGATATGTATGAGATATTTTAGGAAAAGATATGTACGCATTTTGTAAGCCTGTTAGGGTTTATCCTTGGTCTATAAAAGGATCCCTCTTGGCATAGTTAGATACACAGAACTCAAGATATATTATACTAAATATTATCTTAATAGTTAGTATATCTGTAATCACTTAAAAAGCATATTAATAGAAGTTATTATTTAGTTCTACATTGTTTTTCTTAGTACTTGTGTTAAGATTCCGCATTAACACATTGTATTCATAATCAGTGTTTCTACATAGTCAGTTGTATTTATACAGTTTGGCTATCATCCTTTATAGGCTGCAAAGATCTATTCATCAGGGACTCACAAGTGGTATCAGAGCCTGTGAGAAACTCTAAATAAGAAGAAATCAATACTGTTATAACATTCATCTTCAAAACTATACATGTCTGCATCACAAGATGAAATACTCCACCTACCACCACCACCTCAACACATCATCATCACAAAACACTACCAAACAAACTTCATCGTACAGTATCAACCATCAAGTGCCTATTCTCAAAAAGGTGAATATGATATATGTGTTATGAAAATGGAACACTATTTGCCCATACAGACTATCCAATCTGGAAGGTTATACCAAAATGGGGAATGGTCTTGTATCAATGTACTACAGATACATCAGGACAATTTAAGGTTTTGCCTCCTAAACTGCAAAGTGATTCATAGCCAGAGAAAGAGAGAGAAAAGCAAAGGACAACCTTGCCTTAGGACCTACCAGAAAATCATCTTGCTAAAATTCCATTAGTATGACTGATGCAAATGAATAATGTGGGATGCCATCAATTAGATTTTTGTGAAATGTTGAATCCAAGACAATGCGAGGTATATCTTAATGCAACAGTTGAAGGAATCTATGTACTCCAAAACAAAAAGGGCTTCACAAAGCTATGACAGGTTCCAAAGTCTTGTGAGTTGTTAGAGATTCATAGAGCAGGTGTATCTACTGCGGATGCAAATAGAAAATTCTAAGATCTTTTTCCTTCTGCTGAGTCACAAGTTTCCTTAATTATGAGAACCAAACAAGGGGTGGACAGTCTTAGTTTTGATGATCTGTACAATAATCTAAGAGTATTTGAAAGCGATATAAAAGGCTCTACTGCATCATTATCTAGCCCGCAAAATGTAGCATTTGTCTCTGAGAACACCAGCAATACTAAGATGGTAGTAAGCTTTATTGTGTTCCCAATCCTTCTGGTCAAAACTCAAGTATGAAAAAACTTCATCATACTCATACTTCGTGCTAATCAATCAAGTGCCCTTCACTGGATCATGAGAGACTTGAACTGATTGATGAATATGACCTTGAAGAAATGGACTTGAAGTGGCAGGTGGCCATGATCTCAATGAGAATGAAAAAGTTTTACAAGAAGACTGGTAGAAAACTACAATTTGATGCAAAAGAACTAGTTGGATTTGATAAAACCAAAGTTGAATGCTACAATTGCCACAAGACAGGGCATTTTGCTAGAGAGTGTAGAATCAAGGGAAATCAAGACAACAGGAGGAGGGATGCATGGAATTTAGGAACCAAGGATGGGGCAGGTTCTAGATAGAAGGAGCATATTATGCATTGTTGAACAATTGATGGAGAAGGTGTAGATTGGACAAATCATTCAGAAGATGAAGATTATGCTTTGATGGCTTGCAACAGCTCAGACTCAGACACAGAGGTAATTTCCTGTTCAAATAAGTGTAAAGAGTCTTATTGCTAATTTAAATTACTGTATGATGTTCTGATGAGAACAATTAGTGATGCAAGCATAGATTATAAAGGCATATTTTCAGGTCTTAAGAAAGTTGAAGCTCAGTTAGTTGTCATCAAACAATGGACACTTTGGTATGAACATAAAGTTAATATTTTTTTTAAAGATAGATTTGGATGATAAAATAGATGTTCCTCACATATAATAAGAATTTATTAGCGAGCTCAAAAGGAAAAAGGGAGATTTAAAGCTAAGTAGAAAAATAGCGTAACTCTTCTTAAGAATCTTAGTAACTGCTAAATACCAAATGGAGTGCTAATGATAAGTTTGGGCTTGGGTAATGGGGCATCACAAGATATGATGTTATTTTGAGCTATGAAAATGAAGTGTTGCGGAGTGTTTTTATGATTAAAGAAGAAGTGAGATAGAAAACCACCTTTGTATGATATGTTGGTTACAGCAGCAGGACATGCATGCTTTACCCCCACCCATGACAGGGTAAATTTTATCGCTTCTGGACCTGAATTGAAATAGATTACTCAACAATTTAAATATGGTCCAAAACAGACTCAACCTAGTGATTGAAATCCCAATCAAGTGATTTGATACCTGTGAATTAATATTAGTACGAACCCTCTGAATTAGTGTCTGAAACCGTTGTCAATGAATCTAATGTACGAATGTAACCTATGGTCTGGTCTGATGACTCCTATCATTGAGGAGTATGAATCAGATAGTGAAGACGAGTGTGTGTCTTACCAACAAACAACAAGGAAATCACCTAGTTTTGACTAAACAGCATTGTAAAAACTCCTAGGGAAAAATGGTAAGAGTCAGTTAATCATTAGTCAAAAACCAAAGTTGTCAAGAAAGAGATGGGGTATGGATTTACTGTAAGAGCATGTTTCGTATGTGGTAGTCTTAATCATTTAATTAGAGATTGTGATTACCATGAAAAGAGAATGGCAAGAAAAGCTAAATTAAACAGTAGGTGGGACAAAAAGACCAGTCAAAAGGAGCTAAGGGAAACTTGGAACAATGTGCAAAGAGTGAATAAACAAAACAAATTTGTTCCTTCAGCAGTACTAACTAAAACTAGTACAATTCCAGTTAGTACTGCTAGAGCTAGCAGTACTAAAATTTTTAGTACTGCTAGGCAAAGTTTTAACAGACAGACAGTACTAACTAGTACAATCATGAAAGTTAATAAACTGTTAATCCATTGTGGAATAGAGTCTAGACCGGCAATCTGTTTTTCATAAAAACTCATTCACCATCTTCAAGGCCTTTCAAAAGGACAACTGAGATACTTAGATCAGATTTTTCAAAACAAAAGTTAATTACTGCTAGGTAAATGCAGTTTGTACTGTTGGGGAAAATGGGACACTACTTGTTAAGCCCTCAGCAGGTGGTAATTAGGACCACAAAGTAAAAATGGTATAATTTATTAAATATAATAGTGCGATAAGTCTTGAAATTTGTTTACACATTCATGGATCCACTAGGCAGACTCAAGCCCAAACGGCTTGGGTCCCTAAAAAGAAACTTAACTCTTTTCTTTGATGTGCAGGATTATCCACTAGAGCTCTAAAGGATAAAGGGAATTCTTGATAGTGGATGTTAAAGGCATCATGACTGGAAACAAGGCTACCTTGCTGAATTTCAGACTTTAATGGTGGGCTCCTGTTACTTTTGGAGGTAGTAAAGGGTTATATCACTGGTAAAGGTTTGAAAAAATAAGAAATCTGGGTAAAGTTAGATTTTGAGGATGTGTGCTTTGTGAAAGAACTTCAGCATTTCAATCTCTTTTCTGTGTCAACAAATGTGTGAAAAATGAACATGGTTTTGTTTATTGACTTCTGAATGTCTTGTTTTTGTCTCCTGAATTTAAGGAATTTAGTTAACCTGATGAAAATCAGTATTACTTAAAGTCCCCAGACAAAACAATATGTACAGTTTTAATTTAGAGAACATTATCCTTCAGGAGGATATAGCTTGTTTAATTGCAAAGGCAACAACTGATGAATCTAAACAAATGCATAGGAGGTTGTTATGTCAATTTCAAAGACTTTAAAAAAACTTGTAAAGGGAAACCTTGTAAGAGGTTTACCTTCAAAGATCTTTCAAAATGACCACACTTGTGTTGCTTGTCAGAAAAGAAAGCAACATAATGCCTCCTGTAAGGCCAAATCAGTCAGCTCTATTAGCCAAACCTTACAACTTCTTCATATGGATTTGTTTGGACCTACATCTGTAGGCTAAACCATAAGACTATTGTCTAGTTATCACTGATGAATTTAGCAGGTTTAGTTGGGTATTTTTCTTAAGAACTAAGGATGAAACTAGTGGAATCCTTAAGGAATTTATAAGACAAATTGAGAACCAATTGAATCAAAAAGTTAAAACTATCAGAAGTGATAATGGTACAGAATTTAAGAACAAAGATGTTATTGAATTCTGTAGGTCAAAGGGACAAGTGGGGGAATACAGTATTGCCAGAAACTTCATACAAAAATGGAGGTTGCTGAGAGAAAAGAATCAGGACCCTTAGGAGGCTACTAGGACCATGCTTGCAGATTCATTTTTACCTAACACTTTTTGGGCTGAAGCAGTTAGTACTGCTTGTTATGTTCTAAATAGGGTATTAGTGACAACACCTTATAAATAAGACACTTATGAACTTTTAACTGGTAAGGATTCAATTATAAGTTTCCATATAAGACCTTTTGGGTGCATGTAACCATCTTGAATACCATTGACCACCCTGGGAAGTTTGCTGGAAAACAGATGAGGATTGATTAGTTGGGTGTTCTCACAAAGCAGGGCTTTATAGAGTTATACAATTTAGAAAACCAAAAGAGTTGAAGAAACCTGCCACATCACCTTCTTAGAGAACAAAACAATTGTTGCAGGGGAAAGGACCAACTTGGCTTTTTATTCTTTATTATTTAACTTATCTATAAATGTATCATCCTGTTAGATCAGAGAATCAAGTAACCTTCATGAGGTCAACAGAAGCTAACCAAAAGGCAGGTACAGAAGTCACAATTGATGTACAGGATTCTGAAAAAGAAGATGAATCTGCTCAAGACTGCTTTGTACTGCCAATATGGCCTTCTTATTCTTCAACAATCACTCCTGTATTAAAACAGATGATAAGAGAGAAGGTCCAAGAGAGAAAGAACAAGTCTTTATGGATGAACTTGAAAGACTTAAGAGGCAAGAAAAGGAAGCTAATGAGGAAGCTGAAGCTCTCAGGAAGAAGTTTGAACAAGAAACTAAGAACTTGGTTATATAAGAAGGAGCTGCTAAGACTAGCAGTACTAACATTTTTAGTACTGTTAGGCACATCAAAACTAAAGTAGCTTAGTACTAACCTTGTTAATACTGTTAGCATACCAGTTAGTACTGCCAGTCCTAATAAGGGACTATCTCTTTCTGAACCAACAAATCCTAAAGAAGATGATTCAGAAAATACTCCTCTTTGATGGTAAAATTTTATCAAAATTCTACTGATGGTATCTTTACTACTTCATCTTATGATGATGAGGGTGCAGTGGCTGGACTTCACAAACTTGGAAACTGTTGTGAATGTTAGTCCTATTCCCACATCAAGGATTCACTCCTCTCATCCTTCAGCTCTTATTCTAGGAGATCCAACCTCAGCAGTTCAAACAAGAAGCAAAGTAAATACAAGTTCTGGAGCTCATGCTTTTGTTAGCTATGTTCAAAAGCAAAAAGATAAATAATCTATGGCTTCCAGCATTGTTTATTTGCTTGGCTTTTTATCTCAATGAACCAAGAAGATTTAAGAAATTCACTTAAAGATGAAAGTTGGGTTGATACTATGCAAGAAGAATTGCTGCAGTTTAAGATACAGAAGGTTTGGGTTTTAGTTGATTTGCCTTATGGGAAGAAGGCTATCGGTACAAAGTGAGTTTATCAAAATAATAAGGATGAAAGAGGAGTCGTTGTCAGAAATAAAGCAAGGTTAGTTGCTCAGGGTCATAGATAAGAGGAAGGGATAGACTATGATGAGGTTTAGCTCCTGTGCAAGGATTGAAGCATAAGGATATTTTTGGCCTTTGCCTCATACATGGGTTTTATAGTATATCAAATGAATGTGAAAAGTGCCTTTCTTTATGGGAAATTTAATGAAGAGGTATAGTGTCTCTATCACTAGGTTATCTGATCCTAAATAATCACTCAGTAAAGTAACAAAGTTGTAATAGATTCTCTATGGGCTACATCAAGCTCTAGAGACTGTATGCTACTTTATCTACTTTCTTATTAAGAATGGATTACAGAAGAGGGATCATTAAAGAAGGACAAACAATCGATATCATACTCGTTCAGTCTATGTGGATGATATTATCTTTGGATCTACAAAGAAATCTTGGTGTGATGAGTTTGAAGCATTAATGAAGAGTAAATTTCAGATGAGTTCAATGGGAGAGCTCACCTTCTTTCTTGGGTTACAAGTCAAACAGAAGGCAGATGGTATCTTTATTAGTCAGGATAAGTATGTTGCAGAAATCCTGAAGAAGTTTGTTTGCAAAATTGTTAAATAATGCTTGTACACCATTGAGACTTAGAAGCACTTTAGTCAGGTTGAGGGAAGCCAGTGATGTGAATGTTGTCTCTATAAGTCCATGATTGGGCTATTTAATGTACTTGTTGATTCCTAGGCTATTCTTATGTTGCTGTCTGTTGCTTGTTACTAGGTTTCAGGTCACTCCAAAGTCTCCCATCTAGGGTTGTTAAGAGAATTTTTAGGTCTCTAAATGGGGGAAACCCAAACTGGGCCTTTGGTATCTAGAGTGTCTTCATTTGGACCTGGAATCCTACTCAGATATGACTATTGATAGAGTAAATCTTGACAGGAATCCACAACACGGAGGTTGTTAATTTCATTGGCAGGAGACTTTTTCTTGGAATGCCACAAAAAGGCAGACCAATTATGGCTACTTTCTACAGAAGCCAGAATATGTTGCTGTGCAAGCTGTTGTGGCAGGTTTTGTGAATTCAAAATCAATGTAGACTTATGGGTTCAACTTCTTGAACACAAAGATCTACATTGATAATGAAAGCACCATTTGCATTGAAAAGAATACTAGTTATTATCATTCCAAAACAAAGCACATTGCTATTAGGCACCACTTCATAAGAGATGCTTATGAAAAGAAACTAATTCAGGTGCTTAAAATCCACACTGATGACAATGTAGCTGATCTACTAACCAAAGCATTTGATGTTAGCAGGTTTCAGTTCTTGGTTATTACTATTGGGATGATAAATCCATAAGCTCCATTGGTTAAAGGGAGGCAATATGCTGTGTTGTATAGTTTGTATGAAGAAACATGTTAAACCATAGGTGATACATTTCCCAGAGGTTTGATAGAATTCAAAGAGTCATTGAGAAGAGTTACTGATGGTATGGAAGCACTCTGATACCTACATTGTTTCATTCTTTGTTGGTTAGAGTTTAGTAACGTAATGCCAAGTTAGTACCGCTAGGCAAAGTTTGTACCGCTATAGAGATGTTGAAGAAAAATACCGCCAAGGGTACAAAGTGTAAATTGAAACGGTTTCCTTGAAATTAGGTCTCCTAAACCTATATAAACCCATCTCAATTGTACAGTTCCTTACGCAATCTCTCTCAAATACATTCGTTATCTACATGCCCTAATATCTCTATTCACCGACGATCTCGTCACTGACCTAAATAAGATGTTCTTGATTCATGTCCTAAGCACAACATGGTCGCGTATCTGGAGAAGTCTGAAGGGAATGCAGAGTTTCACGAGATCATTGATTTTCTTAAGTGCAGTTCCATTCATCATGCTCTCACTGTAAGTCCTGTTGTTTCTACTATCGTTTGTTGATCAGTTTGGACATCTGCTAAGTCAAAATAAATCAACAATGTTAGGCCATTACTGACCAAAAGTAGCTGGACAAGTCTGTGTCTATCTCTGAGGCATCAATAAGAAGTGATCTTCTTTTTGATGATGCTAATGGGATAGACTCATTACCCAATCAGGCTATATTTGATGCTATACAGCTTATGGGGTATGAAGGGGATTTAACAGTGTTAACATTTAATAAGCTTGTTTCACCCAAATGAAGTTTTTATTTCATACAATAAATCATTTCTTAGTTCAAAAAAGTACCCTCTTGGTATCATATTTATTACTAATATTGCCACTGCTGTTATTTGTTTAACATCTAATTAGAAGTATAATTTTTCCAAATTAATCTTTGATGGTATGCTTAGACATTTAGATACTAAGAAGAAGTTTGTAATGTATCCACATTTTATTTCTATCTTTTTAGATAAACAATTAACTAATGTACCCGCCCTTTAGATCGTATCCTGGTAAAACTTTAACTAGTAAAGTTTTTTCTTTCATGGTTAAGAAGGGTAAACATTTCTCAGGGAAAGTAACCCCTTTGTTTGCTACTATGTTGGTCCAACCAACTCAGGATAAGGGTGCTTCTTCAGAAAGACCATCTGAAGTACTACCTACACCATTTCCTGCTCCCACTAGTGAAGTACCCAATGAGCCACAGAATGACTTACCTCCTGCTCAAACTAGTGAGGTACCTTTTGAGCAACAGACTGATCAATCCCCAAGACTTTCACCCACTCTTTCTATTCCTGATTCTATACCAGAAACTTCTGGTGGGAATCTTGGAGGTCATTCATCCAGTGATAAATCCCTTTCAGGGAATGAGGGTGATATGACTCTCCAAAGTGTCTATGATCTTTGTCTCTCTCTATGTGCACAGGTTTCAGATCAAGCCAAGGAAATAAAAGACTTGAAGGCTCAGATCACAAAGCTCAAGAAGCAAGCTAAACCTGTCATAAAGCACCATAAAGCATATCTGAAAAGTGTCTCCTTGAAGCAAAGATTCCCAAGAAAGAGCTTCTCAAAGAAACATAGGGTGCACAAAGAGTCTGTATCCAAACAAGGGAGGAAGTTTGCTAAAGGTGAATCATCAGTTCAAAAAGATCCACTGTTTGATGAAATTCCTGAAGATACAGTTGATCACATGGACACAGAGAATGCTCAAGATGAAGGGAGGACAAGAGAAATAGTGGATGAAGACAAGGAGATTGAGGAGAATGTACTTAGTACTGAAGATGTACTTAGTACTGACAAGGAAGAAGTTAGTACTGACAGACCAATAGTTAGTACTGACGGATCCAAAGTTAGTACTGACAAGCATAATAAAGGTACTGATGGGCAAAATGAAGGTAGGGGGGGGGGGGGGGGGGGGGGGGGGGGGGAGGGGGGGGAGGGGGTGGGGGGGGGGGGGGGGGGGGGGGGGGGTGGGGGGGGTGGTGGGGGGTTGGGGGGGGGGGGGGTGGGGGGGGGGGGGGGGTGTGGGTGGGGGGGGGGGGGGGGGAGGGGGGAGGGGGGGGGGGGGGGGGGGGGGGGGGGGGGGGGGGGGGGGGGGGGGGGGGGGGGGGGGGGGGGGGGTGTGGGGGGGGGGTGGGGGGGGGGGGGGGTGGGAGGGGGGGGGGGGGGGGGGGGGTGGGGGGTGGGGTGGGGGGGGGGGGGGGGGGGGGGGGGGTGGGGGGGCGGGGGGTGGGGGTGGGGGGTGCGGGTGGGGGGTGGGGGGGGTGGGGGGGGGGGGGGGTGGGGGGGGGGGAGGGGGGGGGTGGGGGGGGGGGGGGGGGGGTGGGGTGGGGGGGGGGGGGGGGGGGGGCGGTGGGTGGTGGGGGGGGTGGGGGGGGGGGGGGGGGGGGGGGGGGGGGGGGGGGGGGGGGGGGGGGGGGGGGGGGGGGGGGGGGGGGGGGGGGTGGGGGTGGGGGGGGGGGGGGGAGTGCTGCGGGGGGGGGGGTGGGGGGGGGGGTGGGGGGGGGGGGGGGGGGGGGGGGGGGGGGGGGGGGGGGGGGGGGGTTGGGGGGGGGGGGGGGGGGGGGGGGGGGGGGGGGTGGGGGGGGGGGGTGGGGGGGTGGGGTGGGGGGGGGGGGGGGGGGGGGGGGGGGGGGGGGGGGGGGGGGGAGGCGGGGGGGGGGGGGGGGGGTGTGGGGGGGGGGGGGGGGGGGGGGGGGGGGGGGGGGGGGGGGGGGGGGGGGGGGGGGGGGGGGGGGGGGGGGGGGGGGGGGGGGGGGGGGGGGGGGGGGGGGGGGGGGGGGGGTTGGGGGGGGGGGGGGGGGTGGGGTGGGGGGGGGGGGGGGGGGGGGGGGGGGGGTGGGGGGGGGGGGGGGGGGGGGGGGGGGGGGGGGGGGGGGGGGGGGGGGGGGGGGGGGGGGGGGGGGGGGGGGGGGGGGGGAGGGGGGGGGGGGGGGGGGGGGGGGGGGGGGGGGGGGGGGGGGGGGGGGGGGGGGGGGGGGGGGGGGGGGGGGGGGGGGGGGGGGGGGGGGGGGGGGGGGGGGGGGGTGGGGGGGGGTGGGGGGGGGGGGGTGGGGGGGGGGGGTGGGAAGAGTGGGGGAGGGGTGGGGGGTGGGGTGGGGGGGGGGGGGGGGGGGGGGGGGGGGGGGGTTGGGGGGTGGGGGGGGGGGGGGGGGGGGGGGGGGGGGGGGGGGGGGGGGGGGGGGTGGTGGGGGGGGGGGGGGGGGGGGGGGGGGGGGGTGGGGGGGGGGGGGGGGGGGGGGGTGGGGGGGGGGGGGTAGGGGGGGGGGGGGGGGGGGTGGGGGTTGGGGGTGGGGGGGGGGGGGGGGGGGGTGGGGGGGGGGGGACTCCAAAGACTTCTCATCTCAATGCTGTCAAGAGGATCTTCAAGTATCTCAAGGGCAAACCAAACTTGGGCTTATGGTATCCTAGGGAATCACCCTTTGACTTGGAAGCATTCTCTGATAGTGACTATGGTGGGTCCAACCTTGACAGGAAATCCACAACAGGTGGTTGTCAATTTCTTGGACAAAGACTTATCTCATGGCAATGTAAGAAACAGACAATTGTGGCCACTTCAACAACTGAAGCTGAATATGTAGCTGCTGCAAATTGCTGTGGACAAGTATTGTGGGTTCAAAATCAATTGCTGGACTATGGTTTCAATTTCATGAATACCAAAATCCACATTGATAATGAAAGCACAATCTGCATTGTGAAGAACCCAGTATATCATTCTAAGACAAAGCACATCGAGATTCGTCACCACTTCATAAGAGATTGTTATGAGAAGAAGCTCATAAGTGTGGAGAAAATTCACACAGACTTAAATGTAGCTGACTTGTTGACCAAACCATTTGATGGACCACGGTTTAATTACTTGGTGGTTAGCATTGGTATGATCAACCCATAGCAACATTTAAGGGGAGGCTTAGTTGTATAGTTTGTTTAATTCTGGTAGCTAAGTAGTCTTAATACTGTTAGTTAAGTTTATTTTAATTCTGGTAGCTAAGTAGTCTTAATACTGTTAGTTAAGTTTATATTAATACTGGTAGCTATGTCATATTAATACTGGTAGTTAAGTAGAGTTAATTCGGGTAGTTAGTTTTCATTAATTCTGTCTATCCAAATTTCTTGTAGTATGTTTTTCTTTGTTTTAGACTACTTTTGCAGGCATCGCATGGATGAAAGGGAGGAGTGCCAAGATTTTAAACTGTTGAACATTTTTCATACATATTTAATTCTGGTTGAAAAAGAGTTAATTCGGGTTGACTCTTAATTAATTCTGTTTGACCAAAATTAAGTCTGGTAGTGTAAATTGTTAATACTGGTAGGTTATTGTTAATGCTGGTTGCGGAAAATTTGACTTTTTCTGTTTTATCACTGTTTAAATGTTACCGTTAGAGATTTTTACGGCGCAATAGTCGTACAACAGAGAAGCTATATATAGATAAAGTTTGATTTCTCTTTCATACTTTTCTTTTTATTGCTATCTCCTCTTTTTGCAAAGTAAAAATTTCCTTTATCACGAAAATAGTCAAGAGTTCTGTTACCAGCATCTACAATTTCTATCACCTCAAAACCCAAATTCATTGATACGATTGTCCAATGGCTCAATTAAAGTATTGCGACAAACACAATCAAGTGGGGTTCTTGCGCAAGCCTGACGAGAGTGCAGGGTTTGCTGAGATAATGGATTTTCTTCGAGGTTCCAACCTCAGGTATGCCTTAACTACTAATCCAACTATCTATGATTCCCTTGTAAAACAGTTTTGGCAGAGTGCTACTGCCAATACTAACGTTGATGGGACTCTAGAAATAAAGGCAACCATTGATACCAAATAGTACATAATCTCTGAGGCGTCAATTAGGGATTCACTCCAATTAGACGACGCCACGGGAATTACAATGTTGCCAAATGATGAACTTTTTGATGGAATGGGGAAAATAGGGTATCCTACTGATGGAACTTTTACTTTTTAGAAAAGTTTTTTCACACCCGAATGGAGATACTTAGTCCACCATCTTTTACACTGTATAAGCTCTAAAAGTGGTGGATGGGATCAATTTGGTAGCAATATTGCTACTGCTTTGGTCTGTCTATCCACTGGTAGAGTTTATAACTTTTCAAAGCTTATTTTTGATGGTATGGTGGCAAATTTGAAAAGCAAGACAAAGTTTTTGATGTATCCTCGATTTCTGCAAATGATCTTAAATATTCAAACGGAAGATAAACACCTTTATCTAGCTGTGAGCCTGACTAAAAAGATCTTTGGGAATATGAAAAGGGGTTTTCGAGGGGCACCAAGACCATTATTGCCTTCTATGTTACTTGTCGCTACTAACCCAAATGCAGGACAAGAACATGATGCTGTGGCTCCATCCCAACCCTCGAATCATCACACCCCAGTACCCTCCACATCATCTCCTCCAGCTGTTACTACACCTACACCACCACCTATCCCTACACCTACACCACCACCTATCCCTTCACCTACACCAATACCTGACACTGAACCTACACCATTTGAGCATACTTATGAGGAATCATCTCCTGTCCACCAACACTTCTCACCCCCACAAGAACAGGCTCCAAGTCAAATGCCTATGGATGATTTACTTCAAGCAGTTCCTAAGTTGATATCAAGAATTGACAGCTTGGAGATGGATCTCAAACAAACCAAGCTGACCATGGGAAATGCCATAGTGAAGTTAGTCAAGAAGGTGAAGAAGATGGAAGGATTTTTGAAAAGGAGAAAATTGGTTTTGTCAGACTCTGAAGAGGAAGAACCTGAGGTTCAGGGGAGGAAAAGTCAAGATGATCCTCTAGCTTCTTCAGTACAAGGATTGGTTACTCCTCCTACAACAAAGGTACATGCTTCAGGGGAGGAACAAGTGGAAGATATAAGTCCAAACACTCTTGAAGCAGCCAAAACTCTCTCCAAGGTTGCATCTTTAAAGCCAAGGTCTATTGACAAGGGAAGGAGATACAAGAGAAGAAAAGAGACTAAGGGAAAGAAAGTAGTCTCAAGCTTGGATTTTCAAGAAGAAGTTGATGCTGGTGCTGAACAAGTTAATACTGCTAGTGCTGAACAAGTTAGTACTGCTGAAGGAGTTAATACTGGCAGTATTAAACTTAGTACTGGTGATGAACAACTTAGTACTGGTGATGAACAACTTAGTACTGGTAATGAACAAGTTAGTACTGTTGGTGCTAAGAAGTCTACTTCTGATCAAGATAAAGGACAAAGAGAAGGAAAAGCTCCCATGATCAGTGAAGAAACTCCAAAGAAGTCAAAGGAACAAGTTTTACAAGAGGAAGCTAGCCTTGCTGAAGCAATTAGGTTGGATACTGAGCAAAAAGAAGAGGTAGCTAAACAAGTACATTTGGATTCTCTCTTAGCTCAAAGAATTGCAGAAGAAGAAGAGTTGAATGAGCAACAGAAGAAAAGAAAAGCTCAAGTTCAGTTTGAAGCTCAGCATTACACAAATGAAGATTGGGATCTAATTAGAGCAAAGATTGAAGCTAATGCAGAGTTGTCAAAGAGCATGCTGGGAAGTGAATTACAAGGTGAAGATTTTGCAAAGAAAATGGTTGATCTAGTCAATCAAAGAAAGAAATATTTTGCAGAAGAGAGAGCTAAAGCTAAAAGAAACAAGCCCATGACCCAAACTCAGCTGAAGACTTATATGATGAATTACTTGAAGAATCAAGGGACATGGAAATTATCTCAGCTGAAGAATTTGAGTTTTGAGGAAGTCAAGAAGGAATTTGACAAGCTTGTGAAACAGGTTGAGTCCTTTGCACCAATAAGTTTTGAAGCTACTAAAGCAAGTTTGAAAAGATTTGGTGAAGAGCTTCAGACAAAGACTCCAAAAAGATTGAAAGATGATAAAGATGATGAAGCAAAGGATGATGAGCAAACTAAGAAGTCTGGAAAGAGAAGAAAACAGATGGCAAGGAAAGGATTGCATACAAGTGTTGATAAAGATGACTCTGAAGATTCAGATGAAGTTGGTGAGCAAGAAGAGTCTGTCACAGGTACTAAAACTCCAATTAATCCTGTTCCTGTAGCTATGAAAACACCTAGTATAGCCACCTATAAGATAATCAAGCAAGGAGAAAAAGGAGTGTACCAAATAGTTAGGGAAGATGGAACTGACATAGTGTACATTAATTTTGGTGCTATGATGAAGTCTATATCTAGAGATGATCTTACTGAGTTGTATAGGATTGTAATGAATAAATATGGGATGAATGGACCAGAGGATGAGCTAGAGAGGGTATTTTGGAAATATTTGAAGAATATGTTTGAAGAACCTCTTAGTACAGATCCTATATGGAGTGAAGTAGGACAGCAAAAGATCATAAGTTGGAGATATTATGAGTCTTGTAGAGTACATTGCTTGAACTTAGAGTCTATGGATGTATATATGTTGATTGAAAGAACATATCCATTATCTGCTGAGATGTACAAAGCCATGTTAGATAAAAAAACTACAAGGAGGAAAGCCAGATGAAAATTGCTACAAAATTTTAAAAATGATGGAAAAGCAAGCTGGTATTAGGATGTAGTGAAGTTTGTAAAGTTAGAAATCTAGGATAGAGATAAGAAGGATAAAACTTGGTGGAGGTGCTTTGCACTAACATATCAAATGGTTATCCGTTCACCATGTCTAATCAACATAAGAACTGGCTAGTCCAGGAGCAAACGACTCTTGGTAAAGACTTCTTAAATCCGTTATATGGTTGACAACTTGCAAATAAGTTATATGGTTTTCAACTCACCATATCTGTTTAAGTGAAGAGTTGGCTAGCCCACAAGGTTATGGCTTGTGGTAAAGGCTGTGGAAAAACCATAACTAGTCCACATATGATTATGCTTATGAAAAGACAAATTGCAAAATCCTTATTTGATGGTTGACACTTTTACCAAAAGTAGTGATGGTATATCAACTCACCAAAGTTTCATGTACAAGTGTTGACTTATGGTCATCAATCCAACATGGAATTTACCTTTTCTAGGGTGTAAAGATTGACTGTCCTGAGCGAATGGCTACAGGTCAAGGCATATCAATCGCCGTTGATGGCGTGTTGTAATGGTTTCCAAAAACCATATGGTGTTCAACTCACCAATGTTTCATGTCTGAGTGTTGAAATGGTTTTTAGTTAACCATGGACCATTACACCTTTCTGGTGGCCAAAGAGCTAATACTCAGAGTGAATGGCTAACTGGTAAAGAGACATCAAATCCATTTAAAATTTTCAATGATTCACCTCTCACAGGAGTTAACACACCTGGAAGTGATGAGAATAGACTGAAACTTTATGATTTGATGTACATAATTGTCAATGTTGCTGATATGAAGAATAGTTGCTGCAAAGATAAAAAGAGAAGACTTGAAGTGTTGCAGATCAAGAACAACTTGAAGAATTCTATTTACAACATCCTCAGAAAGTTTAAAGAGTTTAAAGTAAAGATCAAGAATGTTTTGAAGAAACTTGAAGTTCACAAGTGAAGATCAAGTTAGGGGAGGATTGTTGGGAAAATAGATTGTAACAGACTTAATACTGGTAGTATAACAGTTAAGTCTGGTAGTTATAGTTAGTTCTGTTAGTATTGAGTTAATACTGGCAGTACTAAGTTAAGTCTGGCAGTACTAAGTTAGTACTGGTAGAGTATAGCAGTACTAGAGTTAGTACTGGTCATAGTTAGTTCTGTTTATAGTTAAGTCTGTTTATGTAACAGAATAGTAATAGTTATCTTAGAGATATCTTAGGAGATATCTTAGGAAAGGATATGTATTATCCTTTCACACGTTTGTAAAGCCCATTAGGGTTTCCTTGGTGTATAAGAGGAACCCTAAGGCAAAATGTTATGAGTACGTTTTGAGAAATATTAATAGAAGCATAGAGCTTTATAGAAAATTAGTACTGTCGTTTCTTCTTTACTCTTGTGTTAAGATTCCACATTAACACTTGATAATTCATAGTTAGTGTCTCTCATATAGTTGATTTGGATTTATCCAAGTTATCTATTGTCTTACAAAGGCTAGTCAGATCCTAAACCAAGGACCTACACAGTCAGTGCCATACTATTGGTGGAGAGAAATGGAAGGCAAATGCTGATTCATTAAGTAAGTAGATCGCTACAAGGGGCAGAAGTAAATTTTGCTCCGATGGAGAAGTTAGCTTTGGCATTAGTACACACTGCTAGAAGATTGAGGAGTTACTTTCAAGGCTATGCAATCAAAGTTATCACGAACAAGCCCATAAATCAAATATTTATTAGCCGGGAGGCATGGGGAAGGTTAGCTAAATAGGCGGTCGAGCTAGGGGCCTATGGCATAACATACACGCCTAGGAATGCGATAAAGTGCCAAGTCTTAGCTGGCTTCCTAGCAGACACAGTGACAGGAGAAAATACTAACAGCGAAGGAACTCCCGGTCCGGAGAAACCCTCTAACCAAAAGGAGGCTCCGGAATCATCAAGAAGCAAAAAGGAACAAACGACCACATATTCCATAAAGGAAGCAGAGACATGGAAACTATACATCGATGGAGCATCCAATGATCATGGATCCAGTACAGGGCTTATCCTGATAGATCCAAAGGGTATGGAATACTCCTATACCCTCTGGTTAAACTTCAACAATTCAAATAAAGATGTGAAGTATGAAGCCCTGCTAGCAGGACTAAGGATAGCGACCGGAATAAAGGTGGAAACAATGCACGCATCCATAGATTCAAAGCTAGTAGCCAACCAGGTCGAGGGTTCATACGAAGCTAGGGGTGAAAAAACAAAGAAGTACAAAGAGAAGGTCCTGGAAATAGTTAGGTGCTTCGACAAATTCAAAATAAGCCACATACCGAGGGAGGAAAACAAGAAGGCCGATGTTCTAAGTAAACTAGCGGCAGTCTAATGTAAGGGGCTAACAAAAGGGGTATTGGTAGAGGAGCTAAACGAGTGATCAATGGATATGGCCAAATGTGATAGTCGAGGAAGAAGGGAGGACGTGGATGATCCCAATCAGGGAATACATAGAAAATAGGACTCTGCCACATGACCCCACCGAAGAAAGAATGATAAAATAAAAGGTAAATAAATACATGACAGAGGATGAGGTTGATGTGTCGTTGTGTGGTGTATATTTTTATGAGTTAAGTTTTAAATTTATATTTTACCGACTTAACCAAAAACAACACTTTAACGGGGAGTATACCCGGTCGGTGGTAGATTCATGGTAAGTAGGGTGTCGAATACTTGAAGCGAGGTTAAATCACTTAATTTATTAATATTTTGGTTTACTAATCTAAGTTAATTCTAATCAAAGTCAAACCTATGCTAATCCTATGTTAGTTCTAATCCTAATTCTAACAGGTAAAGGGGGGGTTTTCAGCCTAAGAGACTGGTACGGGTTTGGTGGTGACTACAATAAATTCAAGACACTTTAACCCACGCAAGCAAATTAACAGAAGATAAAAGAGCGATCAAGCCTTATAATAGAAAACTGTATTAGCCATCATTAAACCGATTAGAAGTTGGTTTGTTTATTCAGTGCAATGATTACTTATCTCGAGGTGGCATATCATTCTTAGACTTAGGCGGGACTTCATCCTAAGACCTAGACACATTAATTCTGTCACAATTAAAGCATCCGCATAAAGCATCCTTATTTGCTGATTATAATTCATCTTAGGGATTAAAGTAATGGCGATCTTGTTAAACCCTAGCTCATAGAGACTTTACCCACTTACTTCTTAATGGTAATTTATACTCTAGTAGTCCACTTGTCCAACTATCCAATGGAATCAGAACGTTATTTGTTATCTAGGTTCACCTGCTAGTCAACTTGTTCAATAAACCAAAGGCAATATCTGTTAACTAGTTAAGCCAGAAGCGTATCCTTAGCACGAATTTAGCAGGACAATATTTGTGATCCTATGATTCTAGATGTATAAATTACTATATAGAGAGCTATCCCGACATCTATATTACTTGGTCCGTATCACTAGATCTAGTTGAATGATAGGTCACATATTAAAGAACATAAACAAGTATAAATTGATAAACATAAACAAGTATACGATGATAAATTAAGCAATCGAGATATAAACAAAACCAAACATTCAGATCTTTATAATAATGGCTAATACCCGAAGGTATTAGCCTTTAAACATCATAATTAATACAAGAGTAAAGGCTTAGCCAAGGTAAACTAACCGAGTTAATAAATGATACCAAAAACTAAACGATTACAAAAGTATAAGAAATTACACATTTTCTCATATGGATAGGAATGCGTTGCAAGACCTCTTCTGCTCTTTTTCTCCTCTGAAAATCAACTTTTATGGTTTAGGTACCGAGAATATGATTTAGCACACTTAAAACTCATTTTTGAGTTTTGTATTTATAGATTCTGGAGTCGGTGTCGATACGGCGTATCCAATGTATTGGATATGATGTATTGGGGTTTCTTGGATTAGGGACCACGTTTGATATCTTCTAGAATATTCACATATTATATCTCTAATACGGCGTATTGGTCTTCACTAGATACGGCGTATTGATCTTGTTTCCTTTGTGGTCTTTGGTGAGTGCAGGCACGGATACGTCATATCTTCCTTGATGGATACGGCGTATTGGTTGTCAGAATAGTAATCTTCAAAATATCTTCGTTTAAGCTCCAGAATGCGCGCCTTTTGCTAATATTCACCAAGTACTCCGTAATTACTGCAATTCTCAAATATAAACGATTAAGTAACAATTCTTTGCAATAATTATACAAAATGGGTTAATTACATGGGATAAATGATGCTATAAAATAGACGTTATTTGATGTCATCAAATATCCCCCCACTTGAATCCTACTTGTCCTCAAGTAGCCTTTAGAAGTTTATAAAAATGTATCCCTAAGGATATTTTCCGTTAAAGCATTTATTTGATCTATTACAAGTACACAACCAAACACCTCACGAAATAGGAAGATGAAAACACTCAAATCACTCAACTAATCTATGTGGTAACATGTAACTAATTCGCTCAATTGCTCGGTCGTGACGAGTATTCTATCATAAGCTTGGCAAGGATACACATCTCCACCGCTAAAGCTAAGGAGTAACAAGTTTATAAAGGTAAATATGGGTTTGTATGATAAGGCTTAGGGTTGATTACTCTAACTAATCTTTATCGATACCAATATTCCAGGAGGGCGACAAAGACCACACATACACACCCGTAACGACGGGATAAACACATGTGACTGCTCATTCCCACCTCGAATAAGCTAAAGAAGTTAGGATGAAGAATGATATAGGGTAGGGACCTTCTAACTTTCACCAAAAGTCGTAAACTAACGAGGCAGCTGAGATATGCATACATGGCCGTAACGACGGAATAGACATGAACGTTCATACACATCCTCATTCGTATAAAACAGCGGCTAGTCATTAGGAAAGAGAAGTAAATTGTTGTTAAATAAAAATTACGAAACAAATAGATTGAGTCTAAAATATAAGTTGCTAGACACTTTTTTCCCGACCGTTACTATGATAAAGACACGACTATTTACAACGTCTTGATCATAGATAAAAAACAACAACCTAAGTTGGCGTTCTCGTAATGGTTAACTTCCTAATCATCCCATACTTTACATACTTTACAAGGCAAGTGGCGATATCTTCCATTTTATGCAATACTCTACATCATTGATTTTTATCAACGAATAATCAATCCTTCGTGTAATTCCTTCGGTAGTTGCGAACGATTATCTTCAAACTTTCCTTCTCTTTTTTGCTGCGATTTTTCTAATTTTTTTTTATTTTTTTGCTAACACTATACTACGAAACTCGGTGGTATTTCACCATCTTCACGATCATAATAATTCTGAATAATTCCTTCGATAATTCTTCATTCTTCGGACATGCCATTAATTGTGTTGATAATAAAAATACATGAGTTTTGACTATAATATACATTCCCATTTGCGATGTGCAAATTTCTTCCAACCGTACCAAAATTTACACAAGACTCATGAAATACAAACTTTATACTTTAAGCAACTAGCAACTGTAAAATAAACTTAATCTAATAGGGTAGGCTAAGGTGTAAATGTGTAATGAAACAAACAATTAGTGTATTTCCTAAAGGATTGGCTCTATGGGTTATTCTAGGGGTATCTTACTCTTAAAGTGAGAGTAAACAAAAGGTTTATACGGGGGTTAACTAACCGGTGTAGTTAGTTAATAAGCAACAAGTAAAGGCGTTTTGGGTGTAATCCTAAAATTTACCAATTTAAACAAGTTACTCCATCTAAATCCATAATACTCATCATTGCGGTCTCGAGTGATATACCAAGCCAAGTTCTAAAGTCTACAACATCACCGGCACACTCATATTTGTGTGGAATTTGCGTAAAAATTTGGAAATGGATAGGTTAAATCCTCACAATATCTAACAAGGGTTATTGTGTGCGGGTTATGTATCAAGTAATTTCATAAAAGTATGCTTGATTTTTTTTAATTTGAGCATAATTTAAGCATTTTAGTGTGAAAAATAGGACAAGTAAACATTCTAATTCCATCTCCCCCACTTGAATTATACACCATCCTTGTTGTATAGATAAAACATTAAATACGGGAATTAAAAAGAATTGGAATGAGAAACTCCCCTGATATTTACTCGGTAGATTCTCCATGTAGATTTTATTGAGCAATAATTCATGTTGAATAGCCGCCTTGAGGTTTCAAGACTCCAACACTTCAAGATCTCTAGATTTGTAAATTCTCCACTAATATTCGTTGATATTTCTTTCATGAGATCTTGTGTAAAATAATAGGAAAAATGTGCATTCCTATCTTGGTACCTATGGTTAATTTAAACAAACTAAATACGGGTCAAAATGGTGAATACGCCGTATCATGTGCATGAATACGCCATATTGCCATAATTGACAATAATGTTTTTAAAGTGCATAAAAAAGTAAAGACTAATAACGTCTAGACAATCAATACGCCGTATGGTATGGAGCAGATACGCCGTATCGATGTCTGGGAAGTCAGACTCGATAAAATTAAATAACATTCCGGGTTGTCTCCCGGGAAGCACTTTTGTTTACAACGAAGTCTTTAAGTTAGACTTTTCTTCAGCTTTTCTTCACCATTCCATCTCATGCATGCTAATGTGCCCGTGTGTGAGCTATTCTTTCGTCTTCACATCTTGAATGTAAGCGGGTCCTAAGTTCAAGACTCCTTTGTAGAACCCCTTAAGCTTTTGGTATGGATGTGAGATTCCATTATTCTTATCTTCATCACTTACTTTCAGTAATGGTGGGATCTTGTTGCATTTCTCATTAGTGTGGTGTTTAAACCTCAGATGTGATCGCACTATTTGGTAAGTTACACTTTCGTTACCATTGTAAATGGTAATCATCCCTTCAAACCGTCTTGCTTTAATTCCAACTTCTCTTAAAAATGGTTTGCCAAAAATAATGTCGCCCATTCCTTCATCACGATAAGCATCCATATTTTCTAAAACTGTAAAATCTATCACAACAAAAAAGGTTCCAATAAAAATAGGTACATTCATTAAAGCTCCTACAACATTATTTCCTTTGTACACCATCTTATTTTTTATTATAGAATTATGAAACTTTTTGTACATCACATTAACATACAATAATGGGAATAAGTTAACGTGTGTAAATTCAAATCTTATCATGCATGAAAACTTTAAGTTGTGAGCACAATCTATATGAATCTTCTTATCATAGTTGCAATAACTAGGGTAATCATCAATTCCAGCATCAAGTTCATCATCCCTAGTTCTGAATTCCTCAATTACCTCACCTTCCTAAATGGTGGGCATCAAATCATCACTTTGATTTCTCCTAAGCTCAAATGGTTCATTTAGATCATTTAATTTGATGTAATCTCCATTCAAAGGGTCTAATAATCTATTAATCACCAAAGTCTCTCCCATAAGCCTAGCTTCTAAATCAAGATCCATTCTTTCTCTTAAACTTAGCATGTAGACCCTCTTAATTAAACTATTAGTAGGTTTAACACTTGTGAAAATAATTCTTTCTTCCCCAACCCTTAAAGTAATCTTTCATTTGTAACCATTAATCTTAGCTCGGGTGGTAGACAAAAATGGTCTTTCGAGGATCAAGGGAACTTTGATATCCTCGAGCATATCTAAAATTAAAAAGTCTACTGGGAAAACAAATTTACCAATACCTACTAGCATGTTTTTAGCTATTCCTTTTGGATATTTCACTTTCCTGTCTGCTAATTCAACTGTCAACTTAGTGTGAGCTAATTCACCTAATCTTAAGTTGAGGTAGGTCGAAAGAGGCATAACACTAACGCTAGCTCCTAAGTCAACAAGGGCATTATCAAAGCAAACATTATTAATAAAGCAAGGTAAAGTGAAACTCCCTGGGACTTTCTCCTTTTGGGGTATATGTGAAGCTTCAGAGTAAGCTTTCGAGTATTATGGTCCATATGATCCCTTCTTTTCTTCATAGTAGTAACCATTCAAACGATTTGGAAACGGAATCATCGTTTGTCTTGTCTCGTACATCAGTGTACGGTTCTGTCCAGTAGATACGGCGTATTAAGAAGATCTAATACGGCGTATCGGGTATGAATCAGCATCAATAGTAGTTGAAATTGACTTGACTTGATCTCTCAGGTTCACTTCAGTAGAGCTAGATAGACTTCCAAATCCTCTTTCCTGTAGTACCTTAATCATTTGCGTAATTTGAATCTTCAAAGTTTTAATTGATGCTCTTTGGTTTCGAATGGCAGCATCAGTTGAAGCTCAGATTTCCTTAATCAAATTGGAGTTTTCTTCATGTCTTTTTGCTGATTCACTCATAAACTTTCTCAGGGTATCTTCCATAGATTGCCTTCATTCTTGGTACGAAGGATTTGCGTTATTCCTTTGATAGAATCCCGGAGCTGCTGCTCTATATCCTCCTCCTTGAAAAGGTCTACTAAATTGCGCGTAGTAAGCTTCTTCGAGGGTTTCGCTTCTTCTTTGAGTGGGCAATCTTTGGTGTAATGGGGGTCCTTTGCATTGTTCGCATCCAACTTGAGCAACATAGAATTTTTCATTCACTTTCTTGATCTCTCTCCCAAGATTGTTGAGTTGTGCTTGTATAGCTACCAATTCGTCAGAAGTTTCAGTACTTCTTGACCTAGATGTTCCATTGTGCCATTTTTAAGAGTATTTAGCCATTTCTTGGATGGCCACCTTTGTATCTAGCATCTCTGTTAAATAGTGTTAAGGCCACTTCATCAAGAGTTCTTTAAATCGCTTCCATGCTTGGTAAAGGTTTTCATAAGGTTCTTGCTGAAAGTTGTTTTGATATCCTCCATTTTCTTTGCAGTTTGAGCAGGTGGGCATAATTTGTTCAAAAATTTTGTTTTAAGACCATCCCAAGTTGTAATTGAACTAGTTGGTTCGTTTCTTAGCCAGCGACTTGGGGCCTCAGTTAAGGACATAGGTAATGCTCTAAGCATCACTTGGTCTATAGTAATATTTAGAATGTGGAATAGATCGACGATCTCAAGAACTTTCTCAATGTGTTCGTTCGCATCTTCATGATCTGAACCGCTAAAAGTGTTGGTTCGTAGTTCCTTAAAAAATTGGCCTTTTAGTTCAAAATTATCCTTGTCTTCAATTTTAGTCCTAGCAACCCCCGATCCATAGTCGGCTTGAGTTTTGCTCATGTACTGCTCCATGGTTTCCGCCATTATTTCCGCAACTTCTTCCTCTGAGTATTCTTGGTTAGAAAATAGATTGAAATTAAGCAATCTCAATTCGTCAAGACTTAGTGTCTTGAAGTGCTTCCTAGGTGATCGAAATTCCTGTTCCAGATCTTTAAAAGGTGCGAATAGTTCGTTCGTTGAACTCCTTGTCATGCACTACCTGAAACAAGGGATAAACAATCAGTAGGATAGGCTCTTTAGGATAGAAAAAAGCTTAGCACGAAAATCAAATATGAAAACTACGGTTCTGATTTTGCTTCTGATGATCGATACGCCGTATTCAATTAAAGTGAATACTCCGTATTAATCTTTTGAGTGAATACGTTGTATTGGACAGAAAGTTGGATACGCCGTATCCAATGGTAGTGGATACGCCGTATCGGGTTATCGACCAGAACAGTGTATTAGGAAAACAATTAAATTTAACACACAAATACACAAGCAAACAATTAAAGTAATCAAATATACAAAAATATACAAAATATACAAGAATATACATTAATCTAATTAACACTAATCCTAAGGGTTATATCTAATCTAAAAACCAAAATATAAAATAAGAATCAAGATTAAATTTTAGTCCCCGGCAACGGGCGCCAAAAACTTGATGTGTCGTTGTGTGGTGTATATTTTTATGATTCAAGTTTTAAATTTATATTTTTCTGACTTAACCAAAAATAACACTTTAACGGGCAGTGTACCCGGTCGGTGGTAGATTCGTGGTAAGTAGGGTGTCAAACACTTGAAGCGAGGTTAAATCTCCTAATTTATTAATATTTTAGTTTACTAATCTAAGTTAATTCTAATCTAAGTCAAACCTATGTTAGTTTTAATCCTAATTCTAACAGGTAAAGGGAGATTTTCAGCCTGAGAGACTGGCACAGGTTTGGTGGTGACTATAATCAATTCAAGACACTTTAACCAACGCAAGCAAATTAACAAAAGATAAAAGAGCGGTCAAGCCTTATAATAGAAAACTGTATTAGCCATCATTAATCCGATTATAAGTTGGTTTGTTTATTCAGTGCAATGATTACTTATCTTAAGGTGGCATATGATTCTTATAATTAGGCGGGACTTCATCCTAAGACCTAGACACATTAATTCTGTCATAATTAAAGCATCCGCATAAAGCATCTTTATTTGTTGATTATAATTCATCTTAGGGATTAAAGCAATGGTGATCTTGTTAAACCCTAGCTCATAGAGACTTTACCCACTTACTGCTTAATGGTAATTTATACTCTAGTAGTCCACTTGTCCAACTATCCAATGGAATTAGAACGATATTTGTTGAATTATACAGGTTCACCTACTAGTTAACTTATTCAATAAACCAAAGGCAATATCCGTTAACTAGTTAAGCCAGAAGCATATCCTTAGCATGAATTTAGCAGGACAATATTTGTGATCCTATGATTCTAGATGTATAAATTACTATATGGAGAGCGAACCCGACATCTAGATTAGTTGGTCCGTATCACTAGATCCAGTTGAATGATATAAACAAGTATAAATTGATAACGATAAACAAGCATACGACGATAAATTAAGCAATCGAGATATAAACAAAACCAAACATTCAGATCTTCATAATAATGGCTAATACCCGAAGGTATTAGCCTTCAAACATCATAATTAATACAAGAGTAATGACTTAGCCAAGTTAAACTAACCGAGTTAACGAATGATAAGAAAAACTAAACGATTAAAAAAGTATAATAAATTACACATTATCTCCTATGGATTGGAATGCGTTGCAAGACCTCTTCTGCTCTTTTTCTCCTCCGAAAATTAACTTTTGTGGTTTGGGTATCGAGAATATGATTTAGCACACTTAAAACTCATTTTTGAGTTTGGTATTTATAGGGTCTGGAGTCGGTGTCGATACGACGTATCCAATGTATTGGATACGACGTATTGGGGTTTCTTGGAGTAGGGACCACGTTTGATATCTTCCAGAATATTCACATACTATATCTCCAATATGGCGTATTGGTCTTCACTGGATACGGCGTATTGATCTTGTTTTCTTTATGGTATTTGGTAAGTGCAGGCACGGATACGCCGTATCTTCCTTGATGGATACAGCGTATTGATTGTCAGAATAGTAATCTTCAAAATATCTTTGTTTAAGCTCCATAATGCGCGCCTTTAGCTAATATTCTCTGAGTACTCCATAATGACTGCAATTCTTAAATTCAAACGATTAAGTAACAATTCTTTACAATAATTATACAAAATGGGTTAATTACATGGGATAAATAATGCTATAAAATAGATGTTATTTGATGTCATTAGGGGTCCTATACCGGAAATCATACATAGGGTTGTTGCTACGTTAATAGGTCTGCAGCAGGCAAATTATGTAATTAGGGAAATACATACGGGGTCTTGTGGAATGCATGATGGACCAAGGAAAGTGGTACACAAGGCAATGAGTGCAGGGTACTATTGGCAGAGCATGTATAGGTACGCCAACAACAAAATAAGGAGCTGTAACGTGTGTCAGGTGTACGCAACAGTGCCAAGGTTACCAAAGGATGACATGGTCTCAGTCACGTCGGCATGGCCCTTTAGAAAGTAGGGAATGGACATTGTGGGCCCTCTTCTGGAAGCCCCAAGGTGATTGAAATACCTGATAGTTGTAGTAGACTATTTCACTAAATGGTTGGAGGCTAAGCCGATAGCAAGCATAATAGGAAGGCAAGTCAAAAATTTCGCTTTTGATAATATTGTATGCAGGTTTAGAGTTCTGACTGTCATCATAACAGACAACGGAACTCAGTTGATCAACAAGCCATTTAAGTCTTGGGCAGAAGGTATAGAAATAAAGCGCATCTCAACATCGGTGTACCACCCACTAGAAAATGAAGCGGTAGAAAGAGCCAACCGAAGCATAATGCAGGGGATCAAGACAAGGCTACACCAGGAGGGAGCAGGGTGGGTAGAAGAGCTACCGAATGTACTATAGGCTCACATGACGATGCTAAAAACAAGCAATGGGGAAATCCCATTCAGTCTAGCATATAGTACCAAAGCAGTTATACCAGAAGAAATAGGCATGCCTACAAGATGAACGACCTTTAGGGTTGAGGAGGAGAATGATGTGGAACTCAGGCTGAACCTAAACCTCCTTGAGGAATGAAGAGAAATTGCAATGATAAGAGAGGCTAGGCAAATGCAGTAGGTATAGAAATATTACAACCAGCGGGTTCACCATAAGCAATTTTGAACATGAGAGTTCATCCTCTGAAAGAACAAAGTGTCAAAGGCAGAGAACACGAGAAAGCTCGGACCAAAATGGGAGGGCTCGTACGAAGTTATCAAAGCATATGACACAGGTTTCTACAAGCTAAGGACCATGGACGAATCAGAAGTACCATGGACATGGCACTCAAGCAACTTACGAAAATACTATATGTAATAGAAATAAATAAGGAAAAGAAAGGAGGAACGTTGCTAGACCCTCTGGACAAGAAAGTTATAAAAAATTTGCTTTGGAACCAACACGATCAATGTACAAATTTATCGAAATATAAAAAGAACAAACTTTTGGCAAACCACAGCAATATGAGTAGGATACACAACGTTGAATGGTTTGCTACCTCCAGAAAAAAAGGTTAATTACAAAATAAAACATAAAGGTGAAGGGAGAAAACACAACTAAACTCGCCAACAGAAGGGAGGAGCACAAGCCTCCCCCTCCTAGCAATAAGCTCTCTGGTGAATAGCTACACCGAATGGAGGTAATAGCATGAAAAACACATGAACTACTTAAAAGTTCAAATAAAAATTGTCAAAGTATGTATGCTTAGTACGCAAAGAGTTGGCCAATACTCTGCATCGGTCTATACCTTTGCCGCGTTTTAAGAAATAAACAAATACAAAAGACAAAACATGAACATAGCAGGTAGAAACAACAACGCAACGTAATTTAAACAAAGTAAAGACATAGAATGAAATACAGTAAGAGATACTAAAAGGGATACATCTATTAAAGTGGCTTCGGGGAAACCAAGACACCAAGGGTGATGCAAGTTAGGCACCACACAAAAACATAATAATGTTACAGATATTAAAATAACTATGGAGTACAATAACTAAAATACTAATTACATGAGATCAAGCTAAGGAGGAAGAAAATCAAGAGCAAGATCTGTTGCCTCAGACCCTTTCGGAGTAAAGGTCCAACCAAAGGATTCACCAGCAGGATAAGAAGTGGTAGGAGCGGGTGGAAACAAGGTCAGACAAACAATCTTATCTGGCTGAATATTAACCACCTCTGAAAGAGCACCTTCGGCTTCCTCAACTATCTTGGAAAGAAAGAGGAAGTTAGTGGAAGGAAGGGTAGCAATGTCTCTATTAAACTCAGCTTCGGCACCTAGAGAAAACTTTTTGAGCAGCCTCTTCGAACTCAACATCGGTATGCCTCATGCTTAACCCCCTCTCCACCACGGAGGTAATGCTAAAGGTCATAATGCGGGCAAGATTAGCATTAAACTCATCGCTGGACAGAAACCTTCAAATAAGACAGTCAATACCTGAACCAACAAAGTGAGTAACCTAACTCCTAAGGTCATTAAAGCAATGCGCGGCAGCACAACATCTCTATACCCCTGAGATCGAGACCTTTCAAGACCCAGTTCATTTTTCAAGTTCCCTACAACAAGTGCTTGGTCAGATAACTTTGCATCAGTGCGAGCCAGTTCATCCGATGATCTAGCAGTAGTAGCTTTAGCTTCTGCAAGCTGAACCTTCAAATTCTTAAACTCCTCAGATGATGTATCACTAAGAGAACGCAACTCCCTATTTTCCTAATATAAAGTACTATAGTCTTGTTGAACCCTATCATACTTTTCCTCCAAGGTGGAAAATTCATAACAAAACTCCAAAATACAATCCACTTTGCGCTTACGCTTTTCTCGTAAACGAGCCTTAAAAGCAACAAGAGTTGTGTAGCGAGAATTCATCTCTATGCCATGAGAGGCAAGAAGAGCAGTAAGAACACTTATTTGGTTAGAAAGCTGCAATGAAAGCAAAGATTCAGTTCTTTTAAGCTCTGCAGGAGTAATGGTCTGATAAAAAACCTTTCTACAAACATCCGGATCTTTAAATATCTCTTTACACAAAATGTTATCCTCTGGGGCATAAGGTCCATCCCACGCTTGCCTTGTATATTCAAGAGAAGAACTACCCTCGCCATCAAAAAATGGATATGGCATAACATAAGGGCTAGAAGCAAGAGGAAAAAGAGTCAGATCAATCTCCTTACCAAGGGAGGCAGCAGCAAAGTCATCCTCAGGACTATCATCATACTCCTGGTAACGAGATAAAGCACTTTGGTCCAATGTACCCAGAGGATCCAATTAACGACGTATGACCTCCGCCCTAGCTTTCCTAGAAGAACCAATGACAATAGTGCATGTGTAAAGAAAAATAAAAAGTCACATACAAAGAAATGAGAAATTATCCATCTCCAAACTATCCTCAAGTTGGGTGCAAAAGTCAGAAATATCACTACCCTCTACATCCTCAGCACGCTCCACAACCGGAGTACTGGACCCAGCCTCCAAGGCTCTCTTTCTCAATCTTATTTTCCTCCTTGGTTGATCTGGTTCAGATGGACCCACCAAAGGAGCAGCAACATTCCGCTTGACTAGAACTTTAGATTTCTTAGCAAGTTTGGGATTAGGTTGTGCAGCAGCAACCTCATTCAGAGTAAGCAGAGGGATAGGAGTACCCTCAGCAGCAGGAGCAGTGGTATTATTCTAAACACGTTAAAGGATGGAAGTAGCAAACTTATGAGGCTGTTCGACAACCTCGGCATTCTCCCAAGTAAGGAGAGTCATGAAATCATAGATGCTCATCCTTCCTCCTAAACACCAGATCACAGTTCTCATTGAACCAGACATAACTAAGCACGGACCTGACAAGAACTGCTTCATTAATCTCATGAAGCCTAGTAAGGTGGGTACATAACTGCGCCACCTCATTACGATCATAACCATCGGTAGGCAAGTCGTCAGAAACATAAGAATGGAAATTCCTCCATGTGAGATAATCAGGAATGGCCTTGCGATCTATAAGAAAGAATTTGTTTTTCCATTTCTTCATGCTGGAAGGACCCTTATCCATACAAGCATCCTCCATATTCCTACGTTTAGCAAAGGAGAACCAATCCCCTTGTTTACAAAAACTTTGGAAACCCCAGAATAGTGTAACGGTAGGAGTAATACCCAGATCACAGAAAACTATTTTGAATGAAACAACTTTATTCAGACCTAAATGGACTAATTAGGAGATATTGACCTTAAAATACTTTAGAACAATGAGAAGAAACGTGGAAAAGGGATACAGAGCCCAAAGAAATAGAGGAATTGAGTATAAATGCATATGGCATCATCATGGAGATGATCCATAGTAAGGTTAGGATCAGGCAAGCGAGGCTGATGATCCAAGGGAATGTGGTAAGTTTTAACTAAATCTCCTAAATCAGACTTGGTAAGATTGGAAATGCGGGTGCTCATATCATTCTTAGACATGATAGGAAAATAGGAGAAAAGAAAGGAAAGTTAAAGTACCTAATTCAAAATTAGTGTGCAGTGGAAAGCAACCGGAGCTTCAAACTAGAGGAAAAGAAACGTATGCAACGGTGTAGGTAAAAAGATAAAAAGTGAAATGTAAAAGTAAAAGAGACTATTTATATGGGATCCAGGAAAACCAACCGTTGTAACAAAAGCATGACGTGGACCTGACCAAAGCCTAGAGGAAAGATTGCCAGGAGACTGACACATCAGAACTTACTAGTGATCAGGGATAGTCCGCGTATATATATATATATATATATATATATATATATATATATATATATATATATATATATATATATTATTATATAGTATATAAATTATATATATATATATATATTATATTTCTAATTATATATATATATATATATATATCATATATATACTATATATTATTTATATATTTATATTATATATTTATTTATTTTATCACTATATATATATATATATATATATATATCCTAGCACGAAAGTGATGTGGTCGTCGTAGGACTTCTACACGAAGTTTTACAACTCCCTAGGCAGAGCACTTAACTGTTGTAGTAGTAGTATAGGCAATACTCGGGGGTTGTCATCGTTCTTTAGGGGAATAGGTTGGAAAGGATTGATCACGGTCTAATAGAATTCTAAAGGTTGAGAGAAGATTATTTTTGTATTTTTATATTTATATTTATAAAAACAGGTAAATCTATGGTTTGAGAGGTTGGTTTGTTTAACTAATTATAATCTATACTACCAGTGATAACTTTATGATAATTGAATGTATTTACTTAATCATGCATTACTTATCAGATTGGTTCACCTAATCCTGCTGCCTTGTCACACTTGTGATGGTTTGTGTAAGTATTTCCTAGGTCATGATCAGATTACACAAACTCGCCGTCTATTTAATATTCCGTTAAGGCAAGGCACAAGTAAGGTAGTATGAAGACTATTATAAGGCCCCTAAGAGTATATTAAATGCTTGTGAAATATCTTAAGAGGGATCAACCATATAAGGGGGTAAGGTAGTATGAATACTGTTACCTGATGGTATCCTTTCTACTCACTCGCGTTTCCCTAGACGTGTCTATAGTGATACAAACAAAAGCTGGTTTTCTAAAGCCTAACGCGCACATTCATCAACAAGAAGCAAGAGTGATAGGATCTACAATCCACCTTTCATGCAATCATAAGCAAATACAAAGGAGGGTTTAGCCTCGCATGTTATAAAGAAAGCAAAGAGTTAAATCAATCACGCAACACATAAACATATTGAATGATGAATGATAAATAACCTTACTTGAATTAAAACATGAATCCAAGGTAGTACAATAGGTTTTGAGGCCCTAAAAACGACCTATGAAGCTGCTACAAAGGCTAGAATTCGTCTCCCTAAAGTTATACAAAGTTACACACTTGAAACCCTAGAATCAGTTTTATATTTATAGAGATATCGCTGCGACAGTGTCGCTTTGTACTCCTAACACCGCTACCACGTAGATGGTTCTAGATCCACTTTAAGTCGGCTATGTCCTGATGCCGTCACTGAATCTCTGACACCGTCACCATGTATGTCATGACGCTGTCGCTTTATGGTTGCGACGCCATCTCCAGGCTCTACATGAATAATTCTTCATGGTTCTTGGTGTAGAGTCGTAGTCTTGTCCGTTTCTTCTCTAAATGAGCCCAAGTCACGTGTATTTCCTCCAAATGCCATCCAAATGCTAAAAACCTAAAAACAAACGATTAAGCACATAATCTAGGCATATTTGCGTGATTTAGGAGGTTAAATGACACTAAAATAGTGTATAAAATAACACCTCATCAAATACCCCTACATTTGGGATTTGCTCATCCTTAAGAAAATGGGCTTTTATACCTATACAATAGTAGTATTATGGTCATTTAACCTACTCTTTAAAAGTATTTTACAACACAATCTTCTAGACCTCGTAATTAAGAGCACGAAAAGTATATACTAGCACCTCACATAAGTGTTTAGGATTCTCTCTTTCTCTCGGGTGTATAATAAATTGTAACATAATGAGGAAATGGAAAATCAACACTCAATACATGTCATAGCATATAAATTACCATAGGCTTGGTAAAGGATCAAACCTCGACCGCTAGGCGCAAGCATTATTCATTACAATCCAAGAGGTCTTTTAAAGGGTTGTGGGTTGTAGGTGTAAGATAACATTAATGGAAACATAAACGGATGGGATACATTTGGGTGGTTTTGGGTGAATTTAAGGTGAAAGGGTTGGTTAATTATTTATAAGAATACACGTTGGTTTGGTTGCTAAGCCAAAGACTCGGACAAAATATACAAACTCTACAAAACTGTACACCAATCTCTTTCTTTTTATTTTCTTGACTCTATGATAAACATAACATAAGCAGATGGCAGCCCGTATATGTTTTCACTCTTTTTTATATACATTATATATAATATATATATAATACTATATATTATTTATTATATATATATTTATATTTATATATACTATTATATTTATAATATATATATATATATAGTATTTAGTTTTCGTTACACCTTTATGCCCTGCCTTGTTGCTTTTAATCATATAATACATCATGGGGGTTTATAGATACACCCCTAAACTTGAACTTTTACATACTCGATTATTTACAATCTAACTAATGACTCGATTTGAGGTGGATCAAAATAAAATGGAGCTTGTTGAGCTCTATCGGGGGTAATAAATTACTTCTTCCCCAATTCTTTGGTGTAACAATTGGTTTAAGGGTGACAATGCTCTTCATTAATAGTCCGGCTTAACTAGAAATTTACGAGAACCGTGAAAAAGGATAGGCTCGAAGGGGTGTACTAGGGGTATCCTGCACTAAAAGTGAGTGCGTGACAAGGGTGTGGGATAGTTATATAGTCGCTGTGACTATAATTACAATTACAAGTTTAAAACATAGGTTAATCCTAGTGCCTTTTATCTAGAAAATCCTAATACTTACATGCGGTCTTGGGATGCATCACAAAAATAAGTTCTAGAATTTAATATACTACCAGTACACTCATATAATTTAATACTTATACCAATGCTCCAGAAAAGGTGACCTATACCATACGTACACATTCGTAATGATGAAATAGACACATATGACTGCATTTAAACCTTAACTCGAGAAAGCTAAAGGTATAAACTATCTTGGGTATCAATAATGGATACCCGAATCCTAAAGATCAAAAGGCGAACCTCACAATTTTAGGGTGGAATTTTGAGGGTTTTTTGTGCTAGTCATACACATTCCTATCCATGAGACGTTATTAATACTTGGTTTTCGTCGGTATGTGTCATAAAAAATTTAAATTTTGGTCAAAATTACCTTTTTATGCTATGTTTCGATATATTACCCATAATTTTAAGGACAAAGCAAATGGCAAATGAAAGAATAATTTCTAAGGCTTATTTTCCCCTACACTTAAGTTGAACATTGTCCCTAATGTTCTATAGAAGTACCCGTAAAAATGAATAAAGGGAAAAGAAAACAAGTAAAAGAAACTAGTACTCCCCTGGTTTGCTCAATAATGGAGAAAAAACATGCGATAACTGGTTAAATCGTCCTCCAAGAGTCGTCTATAAATATAGTTCTATAGAAGTATACCCTTAACAATGATAAAGGGAAAAGATCAAACAAGTAAAAGAAACTAGTACTAATGCCCTCTGGTTTGCTCTATAAATAGGAGTAAAAAACATGCGAGATAAACTGGTTAAAAATCGTCCTCCAAGAGTCGTCCAATGAAACATCGTAAGATCTTCCCAAGCTTTTCTTGCGTCAAATAAAACGGTGTAATCAAAGACCAAGACGACTATACCAAGCATAAAATTCGGGCGGTATAGAAACTATACAATGAGAGTTTAGGGTTATCGACCTCTAGGAAAGCTTAAATGATAGGATGAGAGCAATGATATAATTATAGGTTTTCTACAGGTTTACAAAAGAATTACAAATTTTAAATATTGCACAATTTATTTTTCAAAAATACTTGAAAAAATCGAATTTTTACATAACTGGAGACGCGACGCCGTCATGATAAATCCTGACACCGTCTCCAGCATCTATGAAAACTTCTTCTTCGTTTTTTAATGAGAAATTTTCTGCACGTAATTTTATTAGTCAAATCTGAAGAAAGCACTGCATAAAAACCTGGAATTAATCATAACAATCATATAACTCGAAACTGACGTGAATTATTCTAAACAATTTATTTTAAATGTTTGAATTGGGTTCTTAAAACCGGATATTTTCCCCTACACTTATTTTGTTGCCTACACTTATTTTGTTGCAAAATACATTTGATTGCAAATAAGAAGAAGTTATAAACAAACAAAGCATGATTACAAAATTCATTCAAACATAATAGAATAAATAAAAAGAATTAAAACACATGACACTCCTAGTATGTGGGAAAATTAAATATTGGGTGAATGAGATGTGCTTGGGTTGCCTCCCAAGAAGCGTGTTGAGGTAAATTTACGTGGGCTGCTTGGGCTTGGTAAAAGTGACCTCAGCGGTGATAAATATTGAGTTCAGCTTGTTTCCTCTGGAGCTTTGTCCCTCGTCTCCTAGCTGAAAATAAGAAAGAACACAGTTAGCTCGCCTCGGGGTATGAATCCAGGACCAACTCCGACGTAAGAGTAAGTATGGTGATTAAGAGATAAATGCGGAGAATATAAAGTATGGTCCGGAGTAGGTGTTGTATGTCATCTCGGGGTAATGAGCCCTCCCTTTATACCATTTGGGATTCACTACAAGACATAACTATGGGGCTCTCTTTTGGTACGAACTGTCGGTTATGTATCATCCTAAGGACTTTGGTCCTTCACAAGGACTATACCTTTTGTTGGAGTGTCCTTTGATACTGCTACATTAGGACGAAGCTAATAACTCCAGACCTGTCATGTCCTTCGACAAGCCAGCTTCTTTGGAGTTCTAGTGGCGGCTTCGAACCTGACGTGTCCTTCGACAAACCAGCTTCTCCGAAGCATTTCTTTAGTTTTAGCCCGTGCTAGTTTAGCAAAAATATCTAGGCTACGTTCTTTGTCCAAATGCTTCGAGGGAGACTATACCTCATCATGTCCCCCCAGTTTAGTACAATGTTACTTAGGCTTTCATGCTAGACTCATTAAATTATGATCAACAGTTAGAAATCTTCTTTTTCATATTTGAATACGTGGATCGTTCATCTCTACTAGATAAGTGTTGACGCGTCATCATCATGTTATCCTTCTTCTAAGCTATTGGTTAGGCTTACGTCATGCATGAGCTATGGCGGTTGATTTTCTCGGAGCTCCTATAAATAGCCTTTCCTTATTTTCACGTATTTACCTTTTTTAATTTTTTACCCGTACCGCTGCATTTCTTCCCTTTTGCTTCAAGGTCCGGTTGCTTGCCGCTGCATTTCCTTTCTTTGGAAGTAGGTACTTTCTCTATCCTTTTTTTCCTATTTTCCCGTCATGTCTAAAAATGATATGAAAAATCGTATATGTACCCTTTCTAAGAATGATTTAAAAGATTTGGTGAAGACCTATCGTATACCCCAAGATCTTCATCCTTGTTTGCCTGATCCTGGGTTTACCATGGATCGTCTTCCCGGTGATGCTATAGGCATTTACACCGAGTTCCTCTGGTTTTCTGGTGTTCATATCCCTTTTTTGACATTTCTTTTATCCGTGCTCAAGTATTTCAATGTACATATTTCTCAATTGGTACCTCTAGGTTTGAATAAGGTGGTATCATTTGAGGTTGTGTGTCGCGACTTAGATATTGTTCCCACCATTACTTTGTTTCGTATGTTTCAATGCCTTTGGAAATAAGGGGACCAGTTTTCTTTATCTAAACGTCGCAATACGGAGGATGTTTGTATGGATGATGGTCCTTCAAGCCTAAAGAAGTGGAAGGACAAGTATTTCTTGATAGATTGTAGAGCCATTCTTGACTATTTAACTTGGAGACATTCTTGTTCATGTATTTTTGATGATCTTCCTACTGATGGTTATGATCGAAATGATGTGGAGCAATTATGTGCTCATTTAATTCGTCTTTGTGGGATGAGGGAGGAGGTGCTTGTTCATTCTGGTTTGAGATCTGTGTGGTTTAATAAAGAATGTGATCCGGTTTTTTGAAGGATTGATGACAATACTGGTAGGTTAGGGGGTTATAATTTCTATTCCTTATTTATTGTTCCTTTTGTTATGTGTTGACTGACGTGCTGCCTTTTATGCAGAGATGAGCATCTATGACTTTATGACTCTTCCATCTTGGAGTGATGCTAAAATTGTTAAAGAATCCCATAATCTTTCCTCGTCTTTGTTAGATCGTGTTTCATCGCACAATACTGCGCCGGTAACGGAAGGTGCTATGATTCCGTTTCCTACTGCAGATAAGATTGCTACTTCTCTTCTGGACTCACGTCTGGATAAGAAGTCGAAGGGTCTTTCTCAAGTTAGGGTTCACTCATCTTCGGATAATGCGCCTGAACCTAGCTAGCAATTAAAAAGGAGGAAGCTGAGGAAGAGAGCTTTGGAACTTGGTTCTAGTGCTACAGAACTAGGTCAGACCAAAGGTGTAGATAAAGATGATTTAACCGATTTTATGCTAAAATTAAGAATAGTTTAGAGAGGGATGAATGTACTTCTGTTAGAGCTTCTTCGGCCCTCGTACCACGTCTTGGTAAGAGATTGGGTGCTCCTTCATATGTGGCTGATGTTAGTGCTTCTAGACCATCCCCTGTTGGGACTTTGGTCCATGCTTTTACTTCTGGACATAACCTTTCTCTTGGAGGTATGGTGTGACTTTCTTTCTTTTTGATTCTTTTGTATTTTGCGTTTTTGGTTGAGTTAGTTGCTTGTGGACTTTTAGGTGCTATTGCTAGTGGCCATGTTGGGAAGTCCAGGGCGGAGGTTATGCGGTGTCAGTTGGATCCGTTGGATTCCTTAGATCGTAGTGCTCTTGCTCGTGATGTAAAGTATGATCAGATTCTGGATGATGATTTTGGCACTGCTACTCTTGGTGAAGAGATTGATTTGACACTATTTCCTCTTGCCCTTGGTCCTTATCACATGCCTTAACCATACGAAGGTGTTTCCTCTCCTTTGTATACTAAGGAGGAGTGGGACGGTCCCTATGTACCGAAAAGTAATATCTTGTGTAAGGACCTTTTTAAGGATCTGGACGTGTGCAGGAAGGCTTTAAATCAGACCATTACACCTACTGAGCTTAGGAGGACTGAATCTTTGGTTCCGTTAGAGTTGTCAAATCATGTGAATATCCTTAGTGTTCTGTTAGTTTCTCATGGTTATGAGTTGAACTCTCGTTACACCAACTTGGTTTCATATAAGGCTCTTCTTCAGGAGAAGCTTGATCAGAAGAAAGGGGATGTTAGGTTACTTCGTTCGGAAGTTACTTCTTTATATGATAAGCTTGAGAAATTGCAAAGGGATTATGATGCTTTGGGTTAGGAGAACAGAGAGTTGTGTTCTCAGAGAGATGATGCTTCTGAGGAGATAAAGAAGTTGCAGTCTAAACTCACCAATGCTAAAGCTGCTTCCGTAGGTTTAACGGAGGAGCTAACCCAGACCAATGCTAAGTTATCAGAGCAAGCTCTTACCGTGATGGATTTGCATAATGAAATTTCTTAAGAGAGGTCCAAATCTTAAGGCTGCAAGAATTCTGCCGATGAGCTAAGGGCAGAGATTGCCCACTTTATTGGCTCTGGTATTGAAGGCCTTGTTCGAAAGTTGCTATCAAGTGATGAGTTTTATGCCGCCCTTGCTCATGTTGCGTCCCTTGGTATAAATTATGGTTTCGAAAGGGGACTGCATATGGGATGCATCGATGCTGACTTTAAGATGGCTGTGCAAAAAGTCCATAACTTTCAAGTAGGTGTTAAGGCTGATTTTGACAAGGCTCTTGTTGGTTTTCCCACTACCCCGTTTCCTTTTCTTGACAAGGTTGTTGCGGAAGCTAGAGGTACTCTTTTCGATGTAGCTCATATATTGATGGACAAATTTGCTCGTTCATCCATGTCAGTTTTTGTTGTTCCATATGATGTTAATGAAGCTCCGAACCAAGTGTCTCTTTGACCATGTTTCTGAAGATTTAGCCGCTAGTATTTAGCTTGACCTTTATGCTTGTTAGACTTTATCCAATCTCTTTTTTTATGTGTAATGTTTAGAACACTTGGTGATAGTTTTGTTACTATCGTCCCTTTTTGATGGTGTTTTGTTTGCACTCCTCGGGCTTTGTGGTTTGCCTGGTTTATGTTAGCTTTGTGCTTGTTAGACTTTAGCCAATCTCTTTTTTTATGAGTAATGTTTAGAACACTTGGTGATAGTTTTTTTACTGTCGTCCCTTTTTGATGGTGTTTTGTTTGCACTCCTCGGGCTTTGTGGTTTGCCTGGTTTATGTTAGCATGTATCTTTGTTACTTCTCTTTACGGTGTTGTACCTTATTCATTTGTGTCTCTCTTTTTTTGTTTTTACATAGTACATTCATGTTTTCCCTTTGTATTTGTTTGTTTCTTAAGACGCGACAAAGGTGTATACCGATGCAGAGTATTAGCCAACTCTTTGCGTCTTGAGCATACATACTTAGATAATTTTTATTAGAATCTATGTAGCTTGTATGATGTTTCTCCATTCGATGTAGCTATTCATCAGAGAGCTTTCGTGGGAGGGAGAAGACTTTGTGCTTCCTCTCTTTCACTGGAGAATTTGTGTTTTTTTGCCTCTGTAAATGTTTACTACTTCATCCGGAGGTAGCAAACCATCCGATGTATTTGTGTTTTCATGGATTCAAAAGTTGTTCTTTCATATCATTATAAGATGTACATTGGATCCATTACTTCCATTGTAAAAAAAAATTACATGTTTTTTAGAGGATTTAGCAATAATTTTCCTCCTTTTCCCTACTTTCTACTACATGTAATATTTCCTCAAGTTACTAGAGTGCCAAGTGCATGGTATTTTTGCACCGTCCATACACTGGAGCTTGTAGGCACCGATGCCATATGTTCCAACAACTTCGTATGGTCCTTCCCATTTTGGTCTGAGCTTGCATGTGTTCTCCACTTTTGATAGTTCATTTTTCCGAAGGACAAATTCTCCTACTTTGAATTGCTTGTGATGGACTCGTTGATTGTAATACTTTTCTACTTGTTGTTTTCGTCTTGATTCTCTGATTGCTGCTATCTCTCTCCGTTCTTCGAGCAGGTTTAAGTTCATCCTGAGTGCTTCCTCATTTTCTTTATCGGACCCTTAGATTGTTCTTCTTGTTGGGATGCCTCTTTCTGTAGGTATGACTGCTTTGGTACCATATGCTAGGCTAAATGGTGTTTCCCCGTTACTCATTTTGGGTGTTGTTCTATGAGCCCATAATACATTTACCAATTCTTCTACCCATGCTCCTCCTTCCTAATGTAGTCTTGTTTTGATTCCTTGCATTATGCTTCGATTAGCTCTTTCCACATATCTATTTGCTTGAGGATGATATACTGATGTAGAGATGAGTTTTAATCCTAGTCCTTCTGCCCAAGACTTGAATGGGTCATTAATCAGCTGGGTTTCGTTGTCTGTTATGATGATGGATGGTATTCTAAACCTGCATACAATGTTATCAAAGGCGAAGTTTTTGACCTGCTTTCATGTTATACTGGTTACTGCCTTAGCCTCTATCCATTTGGTAAAATAATCAACAGCTATAATCAAGTACTTGATTTTTCCCGGAGCCTCAGGAATATGGCCAACGATGTCCATTCCCTATTTTCGGAAGGGCCATGTTGAAGTAATAGAGATCATGTCATTTTTCAGAAGCTTTGGTATGGTGGCGTATACTCGACATGAGTCGCAACTTGATATCTAATTGTTGGCATCCCGATGCATGCTTGGCCAGAAATATCCGGCATTCATAGTCTTAAGGACTGCCCTTCTTGATCCATCATGCATTCCACATGATCACATGTGTATTTCCTTTATTAGGTATTTAGCTTGCTGCGAACCTATGCATCAGAGCAATAGTCCCAGGTATGACTTTCGATACAGGACTCCTTCTTCTATGATGTAGTTGCGGGCCTTCTCTTGAATTGTTCGTGCTTCTGTGGCATCTTCTGGTAGGATTTTCTTCTCAATGTATTCTTGGATTGGTGTCATCCAAGTTATTGTTGCTTCCTCAATTATTTCATTAACTTCTGCCATATCCGTTGATCGCTCATTAAGTTCTTCAACCAGTACCCCTTTTGTTAGACCTTCACATTGGACTGCTACAAGCTTACTTAAAGCATCGGCCTTTCTATTTTCTTCCCTAGGTATGTGGCTTATCTAAAAGTTATTGAAGCTTCAAATCATATCTAAGGCTTTTTATTTGTATTTCTTAGTCTTTTCACCTTTTGCTTCATATGATCCTTCCACCTGTGTCGCTACCAATTTCGAATCTACAAACGCATGCATTTTTTTTAACCTTCATTTTTGTTGCTATTCTTAAACCTGCTAGCAGGGATTCATATTCCGCATCATTTTTTGAGTTGGCAAAGTTTAGTCGAGGAGCATAGGAATATTTGGCTCCTTCTGGATCTATCAGGATGAGACCTGCTCCTGATCCGTGTTCGTTGAATGCTCCATCAGTATACAGTTTCCATATGTCTGCTTCGGTCCTCAGATTTTCAGGTGCTTTGGTTTCCATGGCTTCCTGTTCTTCCATGCTTTCTCCTTCTACCAAAATTTTGTTTGGCTCCTTTGTTTTTACTTATGTAGGGCTGTCTTCTGCCATTGTGTCTGCCAAGAAATCAGCGAGCACTTGTCCTTTTATCACACTTCTTGGGGGTATATTTGATGTTGTAAGCTTCGAGCTTTATTCCCCACTTGGCCAATCTCCCCGTTGCTTCCCGGTTGTTTAATATTTGGTTTATTGGCTTGTTTGTTATAACCTTGATTGCATGACCTTGGAAGTACCTTCTTAATCGTCTAGCAGCATGTACTAGTGTTAGGGCTAGCTTCTCTATCGGTGGGTAGTTAATTTTGGCTCCTTGTAGTGTTCTGCTTACATAATGGATCGGGGCTTGTCTTCCCTCTCTTTCTACTAATAGAACGGCACTAATTGCTTTGTTGGCCGCTGATAGGTAGACCTGAGTTCTTCTTCCTTCTTGAGAGCCGTTAAGGTTGGCAGTTCCGCTATTAGTTTCTGCATTGCCTGGAATGCTTCTTCAGCCTCTGTTGTCTAATTGAAATCCTTCTTGTTTGTACATTTTCTAAGTGTGTCTAGGCATGGTAGGACTCTTTAAGCTTCTTTAGAGAGGAATATGTTAAAGGCGGCAAGTTTGTCGCTTAGCCGTTGCATTTGTTTCAGGTTGCTTGGCGAGGGCATGTTTACTACAGCCCTTGCTTTTTCTAGATTTGCTCTGATTCCTTCGAAAATAACTATATATCCTAAAAATATGCCTTCCAGCATTCCGAAGGAGCATTTTTGGGGTTTAACTTCATGTTTATCTTCTGGAGCGTCAACAGTGTTTCTTGAACATCCTTTATCATTTCTGGCTTTGTCTTGCTTTTGATGACCATGTCATCTACATATGCTTCCAAGTTTTGTCCCATTTGTCCTTTGAAGATGGTGTCGACTAATCTTTGATACGTCGCCCTCGCATTCTTTAGTCCAAAGGGCATTTTTATGTAACAAAAGACTTCATCGGTATGGAATGCCATCTTCTCTTCATCCTTTTTGGCCATTTGTATTTGGTGGTATGCCTTATAGGCGTCTAGGAAGTAGTTGTATTTGAACCCCATTAGGGATTCAATCTTCCAGTCAATTTCTAGTAAAGGATACAGGTCCTTCAGATAAGCTTTATTCAAATCTTTAAAGTCAATGCACATCCTCTAGCTGTTGTCAGTTTTTTTACTAGAACAGGGTTGGCTACTCATGTGGGGTAACACACCTTTCTAACTATTCCAGCCTTAAGCTTTGCTACTTCATCCTTTACTACCTTTCTTCTGTCTGGAGCTATGTTCCGTTTCCTTTACACTCTCGGTTCCATGTGAGGGTATGTCTTGAGCTCGTGTTCTGCAACGAAGCGAGGAATTCCAGTCATGTCTGCCAGGGTCCAAGAGAAAGCATTGACATGCTTACGTAGTATTTCAACGAGTCAGGATCTACACTCAGCGGATAAGTTTCCTCTGATTATAATAGTTTGGTCTGGGTAGTCGTCATGAATGACCACCTTCTCAGGGGGCTTATCTTCGAGCAACTTCTTTCCCCTACCTTTTTCATCTGTTTGAGTGTCCTTCTTAGATGGGATGGGCGACGGTTGTATGGTGTCGTTAGGTTCCTCAACCATGTCCGTCTGCCCTGGGCTTTCTTCCCTGCCCCTGTTAGTTGTTCCTTCGGAATCACATGCTTATGTTTGGGGAAAACTGATCCTCCCTTCCCTGGCTGGTCCTCGTGCTTCTTCCATCCTTCGGTATTCTTGGAGGGTGGTATGTGCTTAATTACACATACCTTTTACCTTTAAAAATGAGCTAAAATAACCAAAAACGGACTTAAAATGCCAAATATATGCTTGTTTTGCTAATTGTATTGTGCAGGAACGGATAACTAAGAAAAGGACGAAAAACAAAGCCAAAACGACAAAACCGGACTCGGAATGGAAAAGACTGTGAAAGACAAAGCCAAATCGAAGCCGAAAAGTCAATCAAGTCAAAAAGTCAACAGAAAAGTCAACTGGTCAAAGTCAAAGTCAACCCAAGTCAACCCCGAGGCCAAAAGTCAAAGAAATATAAGTTTAGGGACTGAAATTGTAAAATAATTAATAAAATCAAACCGCTATCAATCATATTCTGCAAACCGCTATCAAGCATTTTCCATCAAACCGCTATCAAGAAAATCTACCAAACCGCTATCTAGAATATCTTGCAAACCGCTATCTAGAGATCATGCAAACCGCTTCATGGAAACATCAGAAAACCGTATAATGAAACATGCCAAAACTCTTGAGAATTACCTTACTTAAGTTTAATTTTCTTTCAATTTGGTCATTCCAAAAGCAATTTAAGGCATCCTAAATCACCCTAATCTCCTAGCACACAATTAAAACAACCTAAACTTTATCATTTCATAAGAATTAGAGCCTTACACCATATTTAAGCCATGAAATTCATTTAACACTTAAGGGGGCATGCAAGCACGTTACAAGTACTCAATAGAGACTCTTAAACCATAAGCAGACTCATTCAAACAGATTTTACCATCAACCAAACATCTGTGACTTTGACAAATTCAACATCTTAATGCGAAATATCATATCAGGCAATTTATTGAATTGGGGATCAAGAAAGATACAAACAATTTCTACATCATCTTAATCCTAATCAACATATCCAGCCCATAAAAACACAACACAAAAACTGACATAGAAAATAGATCAAACTCGAATGAAAAATTTATTATAAGGCACTCATATGTTTGATCTATACATAAATAGTCATCGACTAGTGATCAATAACCCTAACCGCACCTAAACCTAGTTGCCAAACACATTTCCTAACAACAATTTTAATTACCGAAACCCTAGGTTCAATAACTAGAGATTGAACACGTTTTAGTGTGTTTAAATTCAATTCCTTAAAGTTTCAAGTAGATCTAAGTGTATAGAACATGATTTAATCATTACCTTAGTATGAGAAACACTCGAAATCAAGGATTGGATGGTGGCGAATTAAAGGTGGCGGTTTGCGAGTGAGTGTATGTTTTTTGTGGTTTGACTGAAATAGTAAACTTTGACCAGACTTAACAAACCGCCATGATTTATATTCCTAAGTTACAAAGTTGGCAGATTTGGTCCTTGGGTTATCTAACACTTTTAAGTTTTGGTTTAAAGGTTTTCTAAGGTAGATAAGTTTTAAGGTTGGCAGATTCTGTCCTTGTAGTTTAATAGAGCTAGGAAACAGGTTGTAAATTGCACATAAGTCCCTAAGCTTTCTAACTTTTGACAATTTCAGCCGTTTGAGTTAAAATTAATTAACTCCCCCTCAATTTATAACCCCGATCACCAAAAACATTTTACCGTAAATTGTGAGATGTTTTAGAAGCCCATTTGATGCTATAAACTTGAAATCATTCTCCCCCTCAAACAATGACCCGTTTTCTAGTTTAAGAGTTGTAGTCATTGTTTGAGCTGAAAAGTTTATTGTAAAAGCCTGAATTGATTAATTTTCAACAACACTTTTTCCACCGTGATTAACACAAATAATTTTGAAGAATCAATTAATAAAAAAATATTTGGTTATAAAAAAGGAAGACTTCTCTTCCGAAAGAGAAATAACGCACTGAACGTACATTATTTCTTGGATGCATGGATATTAGGTAATCTATGCCCGGGAACAATTAATTACCCATTATCAGGAACAACTGTCTTTTTGACGACATGCTTTCCTCAATTTGAAAAGCGGGTTGTAGTCAGAAACAACTACAAACCATGAAGACATGTTTTAAAACAGTTTGAACTTCTACTCGAACTTTATTTAAATACCCGTATCATTATTGAATGACATTTATAGGTCCGTAAATGTTATTGATTTTTAGAAGACATGTCTTGAAAATATTTTTGGTTTTCTATTTTTCTAATTTTTATGGTTTTATAGGTTTTATATTTTTTGTATTTTTCTTTTTGTTTGTAAATATATACATAGGATACAGGAAGATCATCCTCCCTGTCTTGAAGGCGTTTGAGGGTTTCAAAGGACATACTTTTCATTCCAAGTCGCGAGAGTGGAAATTTGAACCGCTCTCTTGGCAATGCCTTAGTGAATATGTCCGCAAGCTGGTAATCCATTGTCACAAAGTAAAGTTCAACCACGCCATTCTCGACTTGCTCTCGTATAAAATGGTGGTGTATGTCGATGTCCTTGGACCGAGAATGCTGGACATTGTTGTAGCAAAGAGCAATAGCACTTCAGTTATCACAATACAGAGGTATCTTATGGAATGCAAAACCGTAGTCCGTTAGCTGTGATCTCATCCAAAGTATCTGAGCACAACATCCAGATATGGCAATGTATTCAGCCTCTGTGGTTGAGATAGCCGTGCTTTTCTGCTTCTTCGATGACCAGCTCATAAGTTTATCTCCAAGAAATTGAGCACTTCCCGATGTAATTCTCCTTGTATCTTGACACCCTGCATGGTCAGCGTCTGCATAGGCCGTTAGTGCCATAGCGGTGTCCTTCGGATACAAGAGTCCCCAGTTAATGGTTCCTCAAAGATACCGAAAGACCCGTTTAATTGCCTCAAGGTGCTTTTTGGTAGGCTTAGCTTGGTACCTAACACACATGCACACGACGAACACAAGATCCGGTCTACTGGCAGTGAGGTACATTAGAGAGCCGACCATACCTCGAAATCGAGTTTGGTCAACTGGAATCCCTAAGGGGTCCTCATCCAGTTTTAAGCGATCCACCATTGGTGTATCTACAGGGTCAGAAGTATCCATTCCATATTTTATTAAAATCTCTTGAGCATATTTAGATCGATTTATAAAGATGCCTCCGGGACTTTGAGAAACTTGTAAACCTAAGAAAGATGACATTTGCTCCATCATTGACATCTGAAATTTTAAACTCATCTCTTTGGAAAATGTGTTACAAGCTTTAAGATCAGTTGAGGTAAATATAATATCATCTACATAGATTTGAACAAGAAGGATATGTTTGCCTATTTTTTAAGTGAATAATGTAGGATCCACCACACCCTTGGAGAACTTGTTATCTAGAAGAAACCTTAATATGGTGTTATACCACGCCCTTGGAGCCTGCTTTAGACCATAAAAACCCTTCTTCAGACGATAGACGTGTGTGGGGTGATCTGGATCAATGAAGCCCTCAGGTTGACTGACGTAGACTTCTTCTTTCAGCTCGCCATTCAGAAATGCAGTCTTGACATCCATACGGTAGATGATCATGTTTTTGCTGGCGAAATTTGCAATGAAGATTCTGATAGCCTCTATCCATGCAACCGATGCAAATTCCTTAAATTCGATACCCTCCTATTGTCTATATCCCTTTGCTACTAACCGTGCCTTGTTCTTCAAAACATCACCATACTCATCAAGCTTTACTTTGTAAATCCACTTGAGAGCGATTATCATAACACAGTCTGGTTTCAGAACTTATTCTCATACTTGAAGTCGATCAAATTCGTGAATTTCTTCTTGCATAGCTTCAAACCAGCAAGCTTCATCCATACTAGTCTTAACATTTTTTTGTTCAACTTTTGACAGTACAGAATTGTAATGGCACCACAAGGCATCTGTTGTTTTCTGGTGGATACTAGATGAGAAGGAATATCGATTACATTATCCAGTGGGTGATCCTTGGACCATTTTTCAAGGTGAGTGTGTGGGTGAACAACTTGTGTAGATTCAACATAACTGACATCCCCAGATGATGACTCATCAGAACTAGGTTCTGGAGCAAACATATTTACGAAGGGATCATTGTCAGTTTGAGCAAAAGGATTATCTTCGATAGTGGGTCCAGCTGCAACACCTTGATGTGTGATAGGAGGTTATGCTACGAATAATGACGGTGAATAGCTTGTTGACGGTGCATCTTGATCAATTGTTATAGAAGAAGGTGTACCGGTTGAAACAACTGGAACTTGAACCGCAGGAGCAGGAGGGACCGGCCTTTCAACACCTGGGGGTTTAAAGTATTCATAAAACATCGGTTGAAATAAAATCTTTAGATCTTTATTAGTAGGTGGTACATAAGGAGTTACAGGGACATGATCTGGTACGAGCCCGGAACTGATTTGTCCAGGCGTCAACAAAATAGGCTCGGGTCCTGTACTGATGTGCACGGGAGCCATCGGCTCAGTCAGCTCATCGAATTGCACGTGAATTGTTTCCATGATACGTTGGGTCCTTTTGTTGTAGATTCGATAACCCTTCCGATTTGGTGCATAACCGACGAAAATTCCTATATCGGTTGTAGGTCTTAATTTTCCAAGGTCTTCACTGTCATTTGTTGGGTAACAAAGAGCACCAAAAACACGGAGAATTTAAGATCAGGCTTCTTGTCATGCACTAGCTCGTATGGAGTTTTGTTATGACGAGTGTGAATAAGGGATCGGTTTTGGGTGTAGCAAGCAGTAGTGACAGCTTCTGTCCATAGAAACATCGGAGCCTTGGAAAATATCAGCATTGTCCTAGCAGCATCCACAAGAGTACGGTTTCGTCTTTCGACAACGCCGTTCTACCGTGGAGTCCTCAGAACTGATTTTTGGTAAAAAAATGCCGCACTTACATAATATTCAGTCAGAACTTGATTAACAAATTCTGTGCCATTATCGGTACGGATGTATCAGACAGTTTTGTTGAGACCGACTTGTATTTGCTTCAGAAATTTGATGACGAACTCTGGGGTTTCATCTTTCGATCTCAAAAACTTAACCCAAGTAAACCTAGAATAGTCATCAACGATGACTTAGATGTATTTCTTCCAATAATTGTTTACACTCACATTGGTCCACATAAATCCATATGAAGGGTATTAAGAACTTCCAAGTTGGTGTTTTCAGATTTGGGTTTGTGGGAATATTTCTGGCTTTTTCCAAGTTGACAAGCCGAGCAAAGATGATCTTTCTCAAACTTCAATATGGGTAAACCTCTTACCAAATCTTTTCGAGCAAGATCATTAATGGTACCGAAGTTTAAGTGATTTAACCGACGATGCCACAACCATGATTTGTTCTTTGAGGCCTTGGACAATTAGCAGATAGGAGAGGACATAATCATGTCTTCAACAAAGATAGTGTATAGATTAGTGCCACGATTTCATTTGATTAAGTCGACACCATTAACATCCCTGACATAACATGAGTGTTTGCGGAATGCAACTTCAAGATCTGAATCGCAAAATTGTCTGACAGAAAAAATATTATGTCCCAGACCTTCCACATAGTATACCCTGAATATCACACTGTCACTAATCACGTAATCTCCATAACCCATGATAGCACCAAAATGGTCATTCCCGAATCTAACTGTCCCTATAAACTTTTTCATGAAATTCCTGAGCCGTGAGCGATCACCCGTCATATGTTTTGAACAACCTGAGTCCAAATACCAAAGGACGATCTGTACGACCTGCATTTGAAAACAAACAAATATGGAGAGTTTGGTATGCTGGATCCTCAATTTCTGTTAGGTTCCTGTTGGTTAGCACAAACAGAAAGTTTCATAGAATTATTAATTGAGTGTGTGACAGTTGTAGTGGGATTGGCAGTAGAAATTGCTTTTTTCTGTTTGTTTTTACCTTGGTACCTAGTTAATGGTTTATGAGAAGTGTTACTTAATCTCTCAGTTATCATAATTTTACTGGTACTAACGCTTTCAGGTTGTTTTGCAGGCACTACTTTAGATTCAGCCAACCTAGTTAAAGGGCACTGTTCTCCTAAAGTGAATTTCCTACCAGTGGGCTGCCACTAAAATCCGACATTGGTAAACAACTTTCCAGTTGCCTGCCACACTTGCTTAACATGTTTGACTCTCAAACCTTGTTGACAGGGGATTTCTTAACAAACTTCAAAGACTTCACAACACATTTATCATGATTAAAAGACATTAAGCATAACAGAAGTAGAATTCGAATTAATTACAGTACGCTTAAAGCTAATACTAGAATCAACACGATTATTTTGTTTCACACTAGACTTATTATTCCTAGAATGGGCTTCTACTTTTTTCATGTCACTCTCAGCTGGCAAGGTCCTATCTTTCTTTGTATTGCTCCTAGGCTTTGACCCACTAGCGGCAGTGACATCTTTTATTCCTGTAGAAGGAATCATAAGGTCATTAGTCTTTTTCATTTTCTGTTGCTCAACATGTGTTTGTGAGTTATTAGTTGAAGTTTCAATTGGTTCCATAAAAGGAACTTGCTTTTTCCTATTTAAAGGGGCAGTAGCTATCTTTCTATCTCTTTTATTAAAATCTTTCGGACAAGTGCCAATGACATATTCAAGCAATTCCTGAGAGTGTTTAGTGTAAAGGCAGGCAGTTGCAAGTGAGCTATCTAATGGGTTTTCAACCCTGGCCTCTTCAACAATCTCACGAAGAGTTCTTACACTTTCCTTAAGATGTTTGAGATACTCTATATGAACTTCTCTATTGTTCCTATTTCGAGGGGGGATTGGTTCAACATCGATAGCATACATACTGGGGGCAAGAACTTTTGGTTTCACAGGATCAGGCATAGTGACGCATTTAGTTTTCCCTTTTATCTGAGCCGTTAGGGTCTCAATTTCAGTTAACAAAGAAGTTGTCTTTTCAATGATTTTAGCACGCGTTAGCTTGATTGAATCATACAATTCCTTGTAATGCTGCTTAACTTTTTCATCAGGCCATCAACAGAATAATGTACAGAATATGTGCCTCATATTTCCTTTGATTAAATCAACAACCCATTTACACATCCCTGAAATAACATGGAATTTTTGCATAACGCAACTTCCAGATCTGAATACGAAAAATTGTCTGACAGAAAAAAGAATGTACCCTAATCCTCTAACTCCCATATAGTATACCCTATGAGATCACACTGTCAACAACCACGGTAATCTCCATAACCCACATAGCACCCAAAATGGTCATCCCGATATCTGACTGTCACCGATGAAAACTTTTTCATGAATATTCTTGAGCCGTGAGCGATCCCCCAGCATATGTTTTTGAAACTGTCGTAGTCCAAATTACCAAAGGACGATTTGTGACTACCTACATTGTGAAAACAAGATGAATTATTGGTAGAGTTTGGTACGCGTGGATCCCCATTTCTGTTGGCCAATTGGTTAGGCACAAATAAAGGGGTGGGGAGTTGTGACATTACATCCCCAAGTATAAAACTTCATCCGACCAACCACCACCTGTTTATTAAATTTGCAAAATAAACAAAACTGAGACTAGCAATTTAGGGGTTTTGTGTTACCACTGAAATTAATCAACCAAAGAGATGAACAAGATTATAGGACAAGTGCGGCGGTTTTGGTATGAAACCGGCGTACTTCAGGTATAAACCTACAAAATAACAAATAGGAACAGGGGAAGTGCGGCGCACACATAAAGTTGTACGTCGTACTTTCTGCAAAAGCAGACATATTTTAAGAGTTTTAAGAGATTTAAACACACATAAGATGCACAAGACTAACAAACAATATGCAAACAACTAAACAAATCCCCGGCAACGGCACCAAAAACTTGATGTGTGTTTTTACAAGCTTTAAATTTATAATAACTAGAAATACCGATTTTGACTAAAAACACAACATTCAGGCAAGTATACCCTATTCGAGTGTAATATAGTATTAGGCAAGTCCATGTCGTTCCACGGGATTTGTAGCAATTCACATATTGTTTATCAAGTAACAAAGCTAAATGATTGTCACGAATCAAATAGCCAAAATGTGTGTATAAAGTAAGAAAGAAACAAGGCATGATCATCATAACATAATAGATAGAGATAGAGCGAGACTTTATATAAATAATGCATACAAGTCATATATGACGGGTAATCATAATAACAAACATATCTACCAATGATAACATAGAATCCTTTCGGCCTATATACCACATCACCACGAGCGCATTAAGAATGGTTTATATCAAATATGCATACATATGAATTCCTCCCAACCCGGTCGGTCAACATATGGAAAGGTCTTAAATATCTTTCTACTTGGGTTGTTTATCAATTTACCACACAATTCTCATAAGTATGATACTGACACGCCTTAGAAAAATGATTCAAATCACATCAAGACATATAACCCTTTCGGCCTATTTTAATTGCAATGATATATCAAAAGATAAACAAGGATCCAAGCAAGATAACATCGAATTCATAAACATGTATATTCATAAATCCTAGCATAATCATCCAAATATTATTCATTTTTAACATATTAGAACAAAGTACCAATACCAATATTTTGACTACAACAACCACCAACCGGAAATATGTCACCTAACATCTAGAAATCCATAATATATCACCAAATGGAGTGTTTGTTAACAAGGTTTGTGGTGATGATGTTAAGAGAATTTGGTGTGAATCCTCCAAGAATCAAAGTAGAAGGTGTTAAGATTTTGGAAATGGATGGTATGTGGTCTAGATATGGTGTTAGAACTTTTAGGAATTCGTGTAAAAGGGGTGTTTGGATCGTTGAATCCTAAGATCCTCGCCAATCCTTCCTCCTCTCCAATGATCTTGATCCTAAGATTCCCACTACTCCTCCTCTATGATTTAATGTGTGTGTGGTAATAGATGTGTTGGTGTGAGAAATGAAGGAGTATAGACTGATTTATATTCTCTAGGGGAGTGCCCAAAGTTGGTCATAGAAGGTCCTAGAACCACATTGAAAGGTTGCAATGAATGTCAAATTTAAGTGAAATTCTATCATAACGCAAGTGCGGCCGCACTTTTGAATTTGCAGCCACACATATGGCATTTATAGCTCGTGTACTTTTTCAAAATTGTAGATAATTTAATTCTCTTCGCGTGATCGTCAGAATCGCGTCAAATGGAGTTCGTATGACCGAGTTATGGTCTAAACAGTAAACAGGTGTCGGATATCTTATCTTCAGTTATTTCTCGTTTAAGCTTTAAATCTTCGTATTCTATCATTTTCTTCCACGACACGTACCTAGAACCTACAATAGCAAATATACTCGATTAAGTACCGAAAGTTCTTATATTTAACCAATAAATATACATAAAAGCATAGATAACGCATATAAAAACATGTATAATTTGAGCGTTATCAAATCCCCCCACACTTAAAACTTTGCTTGCCCTCAAGCAAATCAAGACAAAAGAGAAAAATTTATAATCAATCCCTAGGTGACAAGATAATGGAAAATTATTAAATTTTGATATATTTTGTTTTTATTTTTATTTTTTTAATTTTTATAGTTTGGAATAATCGAAAATATTTTTTGGTTTTGTAACAATTAAGTGCAAAAGGCGCAAGCTTTACAAAAAGCACCCCCCCCCCCCCCCCCACACTTAAGAGTTTGCTTGCCCTCAGGCAAAATAAGAAATAATAATAAGCTTTACAAAAAAACATAGAATTGTGAAAAATATTTTTAGATTTTTTTAATATGTGAAAACAGATATGTTTGACAATACCCAATGATTCTCAAGCTGTATAACATGACTAAGCACCTCACGAATAAGGAAAAGTTTAATTCACTCAGACACTCGTATATGATGTAATAAAGGGTAAAAAGGAAATCACGCTCAATTTCTCAGACATGATTCATTAAGTTACCATAGGCTTGTACAAGAAACAAAACTGCAACGACAAGGCGTAAGCACCAGGTATAATTATCAAAAAATGACTTTTATTCGGGTTGTAATGTACAGGCTAAGGGTTTATAAGGGTGTGGATAAGGCATGGGAAATATATATTAGAAATGATTTTATAATATACATGTCGACAAGTCCAAGAAACCCATGTTGCTAGTTACGATAATCCACAAACCCGCGAGGTATCGAACAACTCAGCCTCACTCGATCATAATCAACCTGGAACAAATATAATATATCAATATATCGCAAGTGCCAACAACAATCCAACTCTTATTCATCACTTTTGCTTTTTCAATTTTTTTTCTTTTTTTTATTCTTCTTTTTTTCTTTTTTTTCACTTTCTCACAACTAACAGTTCCCCCACACTTAATATAAGTGTACACAAAAAAAAAATGCAAAAACCGAAGTTTCGAACCTTCGACTTCGTTGAAATAGTACAACCCTCATAATAAAGCGCGAGCAAACCATAAGCAAAAATCAACCAATCATACCGAGCAACTAGCAACCAACCGTAGGGATTTTCGATAAGGGTAAGGCTAGGCTAAAGGTTATATATTTTTGTATTTTAGTGGATGAGAAAAATAAATATAATGGCTCAGAGGTTAAACTATGGGTATCTAGCACTAAAGATGAGTGCTAACATAAGGGCTTTATTTGGGTTGTTAGATGATCAGTGTAACCAGCTAAGAGAATAAATAATAAATGGAATGACTATTTGGGTTAATCCTAAGTTGCCTCTTTATCACATAAAAATACATATATCACGCGAACATGATCTCATTGTGGTCTCGTAATGATTATCAAGCACAAGTTCTAGAATCAATAAATCACCGGCACACTCATAATCAAAGGAATCAAGCATAAAATACGTATGCTATATACAGGCTCAAAATTCTCACATAATTACTGGAATGGTTATAAATGCGCAAGTAATGTCATCGATCCCGAGTCGGATCTGCTTTATCAATCGGGACACATCTCTGATTTCAAAACTTTATTTATTTACTACGTTTAATTCTAATATATTAACCTAAGTTGTAAAAAATTTAAAAACAAGAATAGATTTTTAGATTACCGAGGGCGGACAAAAGTTAAAATTAATAATGAGTCTGATTTTTCAATTCATTTTTCCTCCAAACTTAAGTTGAGCATTATGCGTAATTAAAAAATAACTTAAAAGTGGAACAAACCGGAAAAATAAATACAAGAGAAACAAGACTTCCCGGGGCTCATAAGTTCTCGACTGAATTCTGAAAAATATGGCGCGAAACGAAACGCCAAGCATGTGTATTCTACCACATGTAATATAATAATCCAAATATATCGGCCGCCCCCAAGTGATAACAGTACCACCAATCCAAGCTCCACTTATTTATTTAATCTGTAAAATAAACACAACTACAAAAATCGTAAAATATAAAAGCGGGCACTTTCGTAGGCAACACGGTTGCATTTAGCGTATGCAACAAGCCTTTAAACCCTTCGGTTACCCGAGTGGACGAGTTATAGTCTCGTGAGGGTTTCCAGCGAACACACCCACAAAGTTCAAAACTTTTTATATATTTTTTATATTTTTTTTCTCATAAATTTTTTTATTTATATGCATTTTACTAAAACAAGCACACATAAAACATTACGAAAGGAAAAATAGAATAAAAAGGAAAATATAAGTACTAGTAGTATTCAAACATTCATAACACATACGAAAAAAAAAACAAAGGCGAAAATAAAATCTTTTTGGATTTTTTTTTTGATTTAAGGCAAACACATAAGGTTTGAAACCTTTAACAACACAATCACATACGAAAACAAATATTTTTGGGTTCTATGGTTTTTTTATATTTTTAGCACACAATAATTATATAAGCTAAATAAAATAAATTATATGTATTTTTATTTTTTATTTTATAATTTTTTTATTACTTTTCAGATATTTATTTTAGTTTTTTTTTATTTTTTTTTCAGACCAGAAGTGCGTCGCACTTCATAGAAAGTGCGGCATACATCGCATTTTATTATTATTATTTTTTAAAAATTTAAACTTGGCTCGCGGCAAAAATGGTATGGAAGTGCGCCGCAAAAAAATTTATATGCGGCGGTTTTATTATGACAGAAAATATATTATTTTATTTTTTTGCATTTTTTTAAGAACACATATATAAACAAATTCAATCGCAACCAAACAGATTAAAAGAAACAATTTTTTTAGATTTTTAGAGTTTTAACCTTTTATTTTTATTTTAAATATGACGATACTTATAGATACGCAAGCACGCAAAAATACATATAGGACATAACACATAAACAAACACACAGACAAGAACATTAAAAAGAATGAAACTCTTTTTAGATTTTTAAGGTTTTTAACATTTTTACATAATCATGTAAACAAACAAATATAATCAAACAAACTAAGATGCATAAACAAACAAAATTTTTTAACAAGTATTCACATAACATTAAAAATATGATTTATTTTTATACAAAAACAGAATTTTTTGTTATGCAGGATCAAAGTGCAGCGCACAATGTTGTTGTGAGGCGTACTTACTGCAATATTTTTCAAAATTTTACTTTTTATTTTATTTTTCACATATTCAATGCAAGAAAATATAAACAAACTAATAAACCAACAAAACACATGTTTTATTATATAAACAGGAACATGTCAGAAGACAAAATAAGCAAAAAACAATTTAGAAATAAAAAAACTTTTTGGTTTTTTTTCTCGACTGACAAACTAAATATTAACAAAATTACAAGGCGTATAATCAGATAAAATGGAATTTCAAATGATCACATACTTGAGATTAGCAATTTGGGGGGTTTTGTTTGGGTTTTGGTTTTAAATCAGATTATGTTTGTGAAAATTTGCAGAAAGTGCGACGTACTTGGGTAAAGTACGGCGTACTTCCTGGGTTTTCAAGAAAACTGGCGCACAAATTTTATGTGCGGCGTACTTCCTGGAGAAAAGTGATTTTTTGGGTTCCGTTTGCCAGAAAACGGTACGGCGAGTTTATAAAGTTGGATTTGTAAAACAATACGGCGATTTTGGTGTGAAACCGGCGTACTTCGGGTATAAACCTGCAAAATAAGAAACGGGAACAGGGGAAGTGCGGCGCACAAGGTTAATTGTGCGCCGTACTTTCTGTAACAGCAGACATATTTTGAGATTTTAAAGAGATTTAAACACACGAAACATGCACAAGACTAGCAAACAATCTGCAAACAACTAAACAAATCCCCGGCAGCGGCGCCAAAAACTTGATGTGTGTTTTTACAAGCTTTAAATTTATAATAACTAGAAATACCGATTTTGACTAAAAACACAACATTCGGGCAAGTATACCCTATTCGAGTGTAATATAGTATTAGGTAAGTCCAGGTCGTTCCACGGGATTTGTAGCAATTCACAGATTGTTTATCAAGTAACAAAGCTAAATGATTGTCACGGATCATAAAGCCAAAACGTGTGTATAAAGCAAGCAAGAAACAAGGCATGATCCACATAACATAATAGATAGAGATAGAGCAAGACTTTATATAAACAAAGTATACAAGTCATATATGATGGGTAATCAAAATAACAAGCATATCTACCAATGATAACATAGAATCCTTTCGGCCTATATACTACATCATCATTAGTGCAATAGGAATGGTTTATATCAAATATGCATATATATGAATTCCTCCCAACCCGGTCGGTCAACATAAGGAAGGGTCTTAAACATCATTCCACTTAGGTTGTTTATCAATTTACCACACCATTCTCACAAGCATGATATTGATTCATATGGCCAACATGATTCAAAATATATCAAGGCAATTAATCCTTTCGGCCTATTTCAATTGCAAGATATATCAAGAGATAAACAATGATCCAAGTAAGATAACATCGAATTCATAAACATGTATATTCATAAATCATAGCAAAATCATCCAAATATTATTCATGTTTCACATATAAGAAGCAAAGTAACAATACCAATATTTTGACTACAACAACCACCAACCCAAAACTAACAATTCTATGATCAAACAACAACCAAATGCTACTGAGATAACCTAAAATATACCAAGTAACTTCTGGAAATCTATAATATATCACCAAATAGAGTGTTTGGTAACATGGTTTATGGTGATGATCTTAAGAGAATTTGGTGTGAATCCTTCAAGAATCAAGGTGATAAGTGTTAAGGTTATGGAAATGGATGGTATAAGATCTAGATATGGTGTATAACTTCTGGAGATATGTGTTTTAGTGGTGGTTTATGGTGGAGAGTGGTGGTAGCATGGCGGTTTAGAGGGGTGTTTGGATCATTGGATCCTAAGATCCTCACCACTCCTCCTCCTTGATTTCTATGTGTGTGTGTGTAATAGGATGTGTTGGTGTGAGATATGAGGGATTAGAGACTGTATTTATAGGCTCTAGGGGTGCCCAAAGTCGGTCATAGAAGGATCTAGAACCCCATTTGAAAGGTTGCAATGAATGTAAAATTTAAGAGCATTTATATCTGACGCAAGTGCGCCGCACTTTTTGGATTGTGCACTGCACATATGGCATTTATAGCTTGTAGACTTTTTTAAAATTGTATATAATTTAATTCTCTTCGCGTGGCCACTAGAATCGCGTCAAACGGAGTTCGTATGACCGAGTTATGGTCAAAACAATGAACAGGTGTCGGGGGATCTTTATCTTCAGTTATTTCTTCGTTTGCGCTTCAAATCTTCGTGTATTCTTCCATTTTCTTCCATGGCACGTACATGGAACCTACAATAGCAAATATACTCGATTAAGTACCGAAAGTTCTTATGTTTAGCCAATAAATATACATAAAAGCATTGATAACGCATATAAAAACGTGTATAATTTGAGCGTTATCAAGCACTGTTTTATTTCTTCCTGCCCTTCCCATAGTTACTCGAAGATCTATTATTCCCAGAGGATGATACGTTTCTCCCAAAAAACCTACCATCGGAACCCTGCATCTTCTGAGTCTTGACCTGATGCTGACATCGAGGTTTCTGAAGCAATGCTCATACATAATTTCTGATGAACTTTCACCGTCGACAAGGATCCTTCGAACTTGATTACCCTCAATTGTTCCTTCTAATATGATGGGTTCGTCCGTCAACTGATTCTGGGGGATCGCAGGGAAGGTGAGCTCGTCCGTTAGACCGTACCTTTCTTCTTCAAAAGACCTCTTGCGATTTCCTCCTTCCCTGATCATGTTTATGACCTTTACATTGTTTCTTCCTTGGCTTCCGTTCCTCTGATTGGTTCAGCGGATATATTTCACCAGATGGGCCAACTTTCATGAAGCCACAACTTCTTCTATTTTCTTTTTAACTGATAGCAGTCGTTGGTGTTGTGACCCCTATCCCCGTGGTAGTCACAAAATTTGTTTAAGTTTTGTTTCTCAGGGGTCCCGATTAAAGGTGGCGGTTCTAGGAAACTCACACTTTCCATGGCCAGAATCTCTTTCGGAGTCGTGGTAAGTGGGGTAAAAGTATCCTTTCGGGGATAAGGAGTGTACACCCCTATGTTTCTTTGTGCCTCTCTCAGTCCGCCTCTATTTCTAGCTTTTTTGGGACCTCCTGTCCATGCCGGACGAACATACCCTTTGTCCCCTTGAGAAGGACGGACCATCTCTGCTGACCCAGCGACCACTTCTCCTCTAATGAAGGCCCTGACTCTTTTGAACATTTCGTCTACCGTCTTGGGTATCTTGTCGTTGAGCTTCTTGGCTAATTCCGGATGACCATGACCATGCATAAAAGCTGAGATACGGAGAACCGGAGGAACTCCCTTTATGTGTGAGCTTTCGGATTTGAACCGATCCATAAACGCTTGCAAGCCCTCATTCTGCCTCCTCTTGATGCCGTGAATTTCTGTGGGGTCCTTAAAATACCTTTTTTGTTGCGAAAATTCTTCCAAGAACTTCTGACTTAGTTCCTCGAAGTTGTCTACACTCTTAGGGTCCAGGTCGTCAAACCAGTTTCGTGCCGCTCCTCCTAAGGTTTGACGGAACATTTTACACCAAATGGGCATCGACCATTCTTCTTGTTCGGCCGCCTTCGAGAAGATACCTAAATGGTCCTCCAGATCTTTATTACCCTCGTATACCCTGATGTTCCGGGGGAGTTTTGCCCTCCTATGATAATTGAAACGAGTGATTCTTTGGGTAAAAGGAGTGGGTTTAGGCCTTTTGTAGGGTGAATTCAGGTCTTTGTAAGCATCTTTCGAACCTTTCTCATGTTCGGAGTCTGAGCTTGTCTCTTGGTGTCCGAACCTTTTTCTTCTGGATTTGGACCTTTCCCTTCTTGCTTTCTCCTTGGTTATGCTCCGGTCTTCCAGCCTTCTTGACCTTCTTAAGTGTGTTGGTTCTTTGTTCTTGGAGGGAGTCCTCTGACTTTTACTGGCAGAGTGAGTTTGTCTGTGGGTGTCAGATGTGCCAGAAGATTCGAGAGAGAATCGATCGGAAAATCCTCTAGCTAGTGACCTGGCCGGAGCTTCTTTGTCAGAATCGGCATAGGCAAGTTTTCTTGGTGTAGCTTTCATCTTGGCTTGCTGGTCATGTTCTTTGATCATGGTTCTTAATACATCAATGTTTTCTTTGATGAAGTCCGGAGAAGGAGAAGGGGTTTTTTGCGTTTGTAAGACTAGTTCGGTGCGTCCCCCAGGGGTTTTTGTTCCTGCGTCCCTTGTTCCCGCTCCCTGAAATTCCTCCTCCATAGGTTGCGAGTCAACCATGCCTTCTTCGGTTTCCTTCTTTTAGGTATATTGGGATGCCGGGTCCTACGAATGGCGCCAAATGTTGAGGTAAATTTTCATGGGCTGCTTAGGCTCGGTAAAAGTGACTTCAGCGATGATAAATATTGAGTTTAGCTTGTTTCCTCCAGAGCTTAATCCCTCGTTTCTAAGCTAAAAATAAGAAAGAACACCGTTAGCTCGCCCCCGAGGTGTGAGTCCGGAGTAGGTGTTATCTCCCGTCCTGGGTAATAAGCCCTCTCTTTATACTATTTAGGATTCACTATAATACATAACCGTGGGGTTCTCTCTTGGTACGATTTATCACCTACGTGTCATTTTAAGGACGGTGGTCCTTCACAAGAATTGTACCTTTGTTGGATTATCCTTAGGTACCGCTGCGTTAGGATGGAGCTAATAACTCCGGACCTGGCATGTCCTTCGACACACTAGCTTCTCCGGAATTCTGGCGGTGACTTCGGACCTGACTTGTCCTTCGACAAGTCAGTATCTCTGGAGAGTTTGTTTAGTTTATCCCGTGTTAGTTTAGCAGAGTTATCTAAGCCAGATTTATCCTTCGGATGGTCCGGGGGAGACTATACCTCATCATCGAGCACCCCTCATTTCTTTTTTAATGCCGGCATGTTTCTACGATTACTTGTCCCTCCGCCTTCCCGCCAAATCTAACTAGGTGGGGATAATATTAAGATTTTACCAATTTCATCCAGAGGTACCGAGCCGTCCGTTGTTACTTGATTATTCCGTGGTAATGAGTCCCATCATACAATTCAAACAAGGGTTGTTCTAGAGGCTCTGCCTCTTCTTATAATTTTAAAAGAAAGGTAATGGTCAGGCATGCTTATGAGGCTACGGTTTTCTGGTTCGGAGGCTGGCTCCTCTAGTCCTGAGGTGACCCTTGTCCCCTGGCTACTTCGGAGTACCGTTCCAGGGTGGTCTTTTCCTAATTTATATTTGAAATTACAAGTGGGCAATTAAGATTATCTCATCCTGAGTGTGTAAAGGACATTATACCTTTTTGCATGCAAACAACTACGTTAAGGATGAGAGCTTATTTATTCAAATCTACGCAACTATAAGGAATTCTACAAATTTTCGTCTATGACTATGCATGGTTTAGTTATATGCATCGGTACCATGTACCGGACCAGCATCCTTATTTCGCACTATCATGCAAGCTTATTGTTAAAATTAAGAGGCTAAGGCAAGGTTTATAGTTGTGCTACTAAAGGATCTACTCATGTGCTTTCTATCCCTATGTGGCAGCTTAAGAACGCGTAAAGTAAAGAGTTCAAACACTTACTAGTTTCTGCAATCGATATGTGAGATGCAATGAGTGTATGCTGGACGAGTGATTTCATACCTTCGAATCACATGCTACTTTTGGAAGCTCCATCGGAGTACCATCACCTTAGATGATGCCGGACGAGCAATTTCATATCTTGGTATCACATGCTACTTCTGGTAGCTCCATCGGAGGACCATCACCCTAGATGATTCCGGACGAGCAATTTCATACCTTTATACGCCATGGTGTTTCCGAACCAGCATCTAAAATGCTTCCTTACCCGCTCGCACATGCAAGACTTGGCAATGTCTTTCTTATCCGATGCATTCCTCTAGTACTTCAACGTGGACTGCATCTTGCTTCGGTTCTTCCTTATTTCAAGGGATTTGTCAGAGGATCTTTTCCAAGCTCCTTTCAGTGGCATGCTGATTGAATTTGATTATACCCTTTAAAATATAAATATAAATATAAATATAAAATATACTTAAAAATATATAATATAAGGGATAAGAATCAAAAATCTCTCAATGTAGTAAACTGGGAGTATGATTCCCGGGTCGTTATCCCCAACGAGGAATGCAATTGAAAGTCGAGAGTCATTTTGATAATCGATGCTTGAATGGAACAAGATTATGATTGGATTTCTAAAGCTACGGGAAAATTAATGCAAACACTTAAAAACAATTAAGGGAAAACAAATTTTAACTAAAAACGTTAACGGGAATTTAATAAAACGTGACAAATAAGAAAGCATACTAAAAATAAACCCTAAATGATTTTTTAAACTTTTTCGAATCCTATTTGACTATTTGAAAAGAAAACGCTACGGAAATTCTAAAACGAGAGTGATTAAAGCTTAAAAACGAAGAAAACAAGAACGGGGATCAAATCCCGTTCTTTATAAAATGAAATTACAAAATATTAACCATACGAAAGTAAATTTAAAACCTAAGCCTAGAATATGATAAAAGAAAATTTTATAAAAAGAAAATTATTTTTTTGATTATTTTTCTATTTTTTATGATTTTTAAAAGTTTTTAACAAAATTAATTCACGAAAAATATTAAACTTTGACTAAAAATTCTAAGAAAATTCTTAAAAATTACTAAAGTTATAAAGATTGTATGAAAAATAAGTCCTACGAATAAGCTAAAAAGAATAAGCCATGAAAAAGAAAATAAGCACTCGAAGTGCTTATTCTAAAAAGAGCTCAAAAAGGTGTTAAAAGGAATGTGTTTGCAAACCTGGACATAAAACTCCCAAGGGCGCGTTGGTTAGTGGTGTGTGTGTTGAGGCTTATAAAGGGTTGAGGAAGGTTGAGGTCGGGGGTTCGAGCTTGCTCACCCCTGATTTCTCGTCTTCCCTTTTTTTATGTTTGCAAAAACCTAAAAAGCAAAGTTATAAAGCAGATAAAAATAAGCTATTTTTGTGAAAACAACTTTTTTGAAAGTCACTAATAAGCTAAGAAACAGCTTAAAAATTAGACAGAAAACACTTAACCATTTTTTACTTTTTTTGAAAACTTAATAAGCTCAAAACTAAAACCTAACCTAATAAGCTAATTTAGACTAGAGATAAGCAAAAAGAATAAGCCAAAAGTTAAAATTTTCAAATAAGCACTTGTTGAAAAACTGCATACCAAACAGGCCTAAAGGGCAACTTTAGGCTTAATTTTCTATAAGCAAACAGATCCTTATGACTTTCTAACTTATATCATCTTAAACCTTGGCCAAAAAGCTACTAGAAACAGGTCTTAAAAACTATTTTGAAAAGCAAATGGACAAAGAAAAAGCTATTTGAAAACAGCTTATTTACTCAATACATGTTGAGTGAACTTTTGGTTTTTCAAAAGACAAACTGCTGAACTTGAGCTTAAAACAAATAGCTTAATGAACTTTTAAAAGCAAAATAAACTGAAATAGATCTACTATTACCTAAAATCTACTTGGGAACAAAATTAGAAATCCTAAAAACTATTTTTACTTGCTGAAAATTGATCTTGAAAAAGGGTCATTTGTCTGTTTTAGCTGCTGATGCAGTTTGCAATTTTTAAAGCAAAAACTATGAACTAACACAATTCAGCTTATACTACTTTAAAACTTGACTAATAAACTACACAAAAGCACTTTTAAAAAGTATTTTGAAAATCAAATGCTTAATGAAAAAACGTAATGAAAAAGCTGCCTATGCAGTTTTACCTAACTTTTGGTTTTTGAATGAAAAGACAAAAAGCTAATTTTAAGCTCAAAAACAGATGACTTAATTAACTGATTTTTGAAAAATAAGCTGAAACAGATTAATAATGACCTAAGATCTACTTGAATACTTTAAAATCAAGACCTAAAATCTACTAATACCCTCTGATAAATGAGCTTAAAAGTGGTTGTTTGCCTATTTTTGCTACTGATGCAGTTGACATGAAAACTTAACAAAAACTTTTAGACCAACAAGAGCAGACCTAAGCAACTAATTTCTACAACTTTAATCAACCAAAACCAAATCAAATAGATCAATAAAAGCAGCTTAAACAATTTAAGGCAGTTAAAGCATTTGTGAGCTTAAAATAAGCTCAGATTCTAACTAGCAATACTTAGACTCTTAAAAACTAATATGAGCTTTTAATAACCTTAAATCCAACACTAATAAACCTTTGAATGATAATTGGAATCAATTTAAAGGACCAAAAGGACCTTGGCAGTACTAACTGAAGTTAGTACTGCCTTGACCCAAACACCCCTTTAAAAAGTCCATTTTCCCAATTTCAGCCTTCAGAGATTTAATGTTTCAAAGACTTTATCCACTCCCCCCCCCCTCACCCACCCCCCTCCCCCCCCCCCCACACAACCCAATACCCAGATATCAACCCCAAGCTTTTAACCCCAAACCTATAATGAACCACGATTTAGTAGAACTATATAAGCATGAGAGTGATAAGCTAAACAGTAGCTAGTAGATACTATCTACTAATATTTTTTGGATTTTTCACTGTTTTTATAAACAAACCAACAGATTAAGATCTAAGCTATTAAATGACAATACTAAGCATTAACCTACTAATATAAGCTACAATAAGCTACCTTAAACAGAAATAAGCAAATACAAAGCACTATTTAATGCTCAAATGCAAAATTTAAGCTACTAAAAAGGAATGAAAACTTACAATTGCCTCTGCTTAAACTTAGCTTATTAATGCCTCCAAGAGCTAGTCAACAAGCTCCAAGTTTTCCTAGGATAAGCTGGTTTGTGGTCCTGGCAAAACCCCATCAAAATTGGTTTCCCTTCCATTAATAAGCCTGTGGTTGTTTAAGGGTTGAATTTTAGTGATAATAACCTCATATTTATGCTTTTAGAGCTTTAAAAAAGAGAGTTGTAGCTAGCTCTAAGTAATGATTTAGACAGATTATTAAGAGCTTATTAAGTTTTATTAAACCATTTTACTTGTTATTGCAGATTAAGTAAAGACAGTTTAAACACAAGATTAAAAGTAAGATGCAAATTTTATTAATGAAAACTGAATTACAAAGCTTTAATGAAAATTAAAAGAGTTTAAACTACCGTAAAAGATAGAAATTCATAAGCTACAATACGTTTACACTAAAGCTACACTAGATTGAATCCGTTGTGATTTGATAAGAGATGCTAGAGACTTTAGAGAAAACAATGCATGAAGATGAAAGGTCTTGTATTATAGGCCTGGAGAGAAGGATCTAGACCTCTGCACACGCTCCCCTTGATTTGATCTTGGCCTTTCAATCATTGCTAATCATTGGATCTTCAATCTTAACCGTTGGATTAATAAGTGAGCACACGGATTGCCAAGCTGACAATCCTTATGTCAGAGGCTTTGTGCTTCTTTTGGCTTGATTTTAGTACAAAATTCCCATCAAGGTGTGTTTCTTTGTAGCACGCATGTCAACCCCTTGAGCCCGTGTAGCCAATCACAAGCGTTTGATGACGCTTATTGTGCCAATGTGGAGCTTAGTACTTGGTATCTTCTTTACCAACTAGGATAAGTGAAGGCGTGGGGTTTTTATCCTTTTTATTTTTACACATGGTAAACTTTGGGAAGATGATGAATAGTAACAACGAATTCCTACGCCCTTTTTCCTTGTTTGTTTGACTTATTTGACCCGGGGTAAAAAGTAGGGACATGGGCTCGGGATTTATAAAAAAAGATTGGGCCGGTGTAATTTTTGGGCTTGGGTAAAGGTAAAAAGGGTTTTATAAAACACATTTAACAACCGTTAGTTATGGACTAACGGTGTTAGGGTTTTTGGGACTTTTGGGGAAATTGTGTTAACATTAAGGACATTTTTGGTATTTTGAAGGTCTTGTCTTTTTGTGGGTTAACCAATGTTGACCATGGTTGACCATTTGACCTTTTTGCTATCAACTCCCGGCTCTTGTGCACTTTATCCGTTCCCGTGTCCGTGTTTGTCCTGTTTTGACCATTTTCTTGTGTTATTTGCAATATCCGTACCTACACATCACAAATGACAAAACAAGCAATATACAAGCATAATTTGCACAATTTGTTCATTTTAAGGTCAATTTTGGTATAAAAAGGATATGTGATTTCTCACATATCACATGCTCCCATAGGAGCTCCTGAATCTTTCTTCTGGAATCTCCATGGAAAAGTTTCCAAGGAATTCATTTTCTCTTATCCCGCTAATCAAGCTCTTTTCATAAGGCTGTTTTGCATATTGAGGACCCTCCGACTCTTTTCATTTTTATTCGTAACAAGTGCACTGCTTTAGGGCCTCCCCAATCTCGTCGTGATGGTCATGCTCCTCGATCAGTGTTCTCGACGCTTCGATGTTCTCCTTGATGAGGTTCGAAAAGGTTTTGTTTAGGCCAACGGAGTGGGTATAGGTCCTTCCCGTGAACCCATTCCTATTCTTTCTTTCTCAAGCCCTTGGAACCATTTCCTTTCTGGTTGTGTATCGACTATGGTTTTGCCTTTTTATAGTTCGTGTAGATTGGGATGCCGGGTCCCACGGATGGCGCCAATGTTGAAGCATATTTACGTGGGCCGCTTGGGCTTGGAAAACAGGCTTCAAACATAAGAATTATCTGGTTTAGCTTTGGTTCCTTTAGAGGTGGCTCTTTTGGAGGTGTCTCCTTTGGCTCCTCAGCTGAGAGTAAGAGTGTGGTTCAGCTTCGACTACTTTGGTGGTTGTTGCAGCTCCTTCATACCCTAGATGAAAGTAAGACATAACACCGTTAGCTCGCCTCGGGGTTTTAATCTGAGACCAACCTCCGGCGTGAGAGTAAGCATCGGTATATGTTGGTTGATGACATCAAATAACGTCACTTTATTATATCATTTATCCCATCTGTTTTGCCCACTTTTATATAATTATTGCATTATTTGGTACTTAATTGCTTTACAATTGATAAGTGCAGTAATTTAGGAGTGTTTTGTGAAGACAAGCAAAAAGGCGCATAATTTAGAGCTAAAACAAAGATATTTGAAGATTACTGATTTCTGACCAATACGCCGTATCCAACAAAAGAGATACGATGTATCCGCGCTAAGACTTCACAAGAAAATGCGTTTGACTAATTCCTAATACGGCGTATCCCTTCTGTCTACATACGCCATATCCATGAAGATAACAATTCAAAGATACAATATATCAAGTAAATTGGGAATGATATCACTAATTAATTGAGAACGTAGCGCGCACTCCAAGGAATCCAGCCTAATACGCCGTATCGACCTTGCCAGATACGGCGTATCAAGTCTTTTTCAGACACTATAAATGGAAGACTAAAAAATGAGTTTTTAGTGTGCAATATCATATTCTTTATACCATACTCATTAAAGACGAATTTTAGAAGAGAATATCAGCCATCAAGGTCAAGCATTGATCACGAATCCATAGAAGACATCATGTAATTTTTTTACCTCTCTTAATCCCCCCCCCCCCCCCCCACGATTTTTTTGATTTTCATTGTTTGATTACGCTTGTTATAATTACAATGGAGTGTGAAAGGCCTAATACCCTCAGGTATTAGCCATCTAAAGGAAAGTCCAAAAATGTTTGGTATGTTTTAAAAATTGATTTCTAATTTATCAATTGATTTTTAATTATGTTTATCACCTCAAACCTTGTTTATGTGTTTGAATATGCAACCGTATCATATCAACTGGATCTAGTGATAAGGACCAAGTAATTCTAGATACTGGGATAGCTCTCCATATCTGTTTCATATTACAGGACCAATAGGAATCACAAATAACATTTTCTTGTCTTGAATTATGAGCTTAGTTGGACCTTAGGAGACCACGTATGTTTCAGCAATCAGCTCTTAATTAAAACTGATAAAGATTTGAAGAGTGACTACCCAGTATAGAAAACACCGTCAATCAATAAGTTGGTAAAGTCCCGTTGGGCTAGGGTTTTAACAGAAACACCACTTGCTTTGATACCCTGAAGATAGATAATAATTAAACTAAAGGATGCATTATGTGGATGCAATAATTGTGAACAGGATTAATCGTGTCTAGGTCTTATGGATAATTCCCGGCCTAAGTCTTAAAATGATATGCCGTTCGAGATAAGTAAATCATTCACTAAAACAATAAACATCATGAACCGATTTAATATGGCTAATATAGTTTTCTATACATTTGGCTTGTACCCTGCTTTCTTCTATCTTCAAATTTTCTTCTTTTGTGTTTTATTGTCACTAATTGGATTGATTTGTTTTCCAACAAACATGTGTCAGTCTTCTCCATGTCTAAAAACCCCCCTATCATTAGACAACGTATATAGCATAAGGTTTAACCAACAAATAACTAATTATAAATACAATAAATATAGGATAAATGTATCACTCTATAGCTTTCGACACCCTATTTACCGCATAACTCCATCTTGACCGGATGGAACAACTGCCGTTAAAGTGTTGTTTTAGATTTGTCGACTAAATATAAATTTAAAACTTGATAATCAAGTAATTGACCCTACACGACAGCACATCAGGTTTTTGGCGCCGTTGCCGAGGAGTGAATTAATTAAACCTTATTCTTATTAGTATTTCTAACCATTAATTAATTTAGTTTAGTGTAATCTAATTATTTAATTATGTTTGTATTTATTCGCATTGTGTGTTTAAATTGTTTGTTTAAATTCTCGTATTTAATTGTCTTTAAATACTATTATATTCTGACAGATCACCTGATACGCCGTATCCACCAGTTGGATACGACATATCAAACCTTTTACCTAGAACGGCGTATTGAATTCTACAGTCTAAACAGTGTATCTGTTTTCCAAGCAATACGGCGTAATTTGAGAACTCAATATGGCGTACTAACATTCAACAGACCTATACGGCGTATTCACATTAATTGGATACGGCGTATATGTCAATTGATACAATAGCAATACGATCTTCTATATCCTACTAACAATTTCCTCTATTTTTTAGAAAGTGGTGATCGCTTGTTGCAACTCAGGATGGTACCAAGCTATGATGACGCAAGGAATGGGAATGGAGAGCATAATAACTCACGGATGATCACAACTTCCGAACTAAAAATCAGTGATGAATTCCTAAAAATATTGCAGGACAACGCCTTCAATGGCATGGATGGAGGGGACGTTACCGATCACATTGCAAAGGTGCTCGAAATAACTGAATGGATTAAGATGCCTAATGTGGAAAAGAATGAACTACGATTACACGTCTTCTCAAAATCACTCAGTGGAGATGCCAAGACATGGTGGAACAATGAAATAAATGAAACAACTATTACCTAGAGTGAACTGAACGATAAATTTTTTCATAAATATTACCCATTGTCCCATACTTGCAATAGCAAAATCCCTGATGACCTGGACAACGGTACGGATTACTTTGAATTTATATATTGGCTGGCATCAAAGTATGACAACTATTAGGAGATCGACAAAAATACCAAAATTGGGCTATGGGAATTTTATGTGATTGAAAGTACTAAAGAAGCGATTAGTGACCTTGACGAATACAAAGAACCATGCAAAAAGACATGTTCGGATACATTCTATACACCCTATTTAGACGCACAGGAAGCAAAAGACATTTACAAAGTCATTAATAGGGAATATTCCCCGATACCAATCCCCGCTTGCTACGATATCAACAACCCAGACTAACTATGCCGAACTGAAGAATTCACAGTCGTACGACATTTGATAGGTAATGATGAAGAATTCTTTACATCTACCAAGCAAACTTAGCATTGTAGAAAGAACTCCTGGCAGCATGTCTTGCATCTACCACGAACTCTTCAACAGAAAAGATTGCGGATAGACGGTAACACGTACCATATGAATGAAAATGAAGAGAAGGTAAAAGGTCAAACTTAAAGACCAGCTGAAACACAATTGCTTCCCGGGAGACAACCCGGTCATTTTAATTGTTTGTCGCATTTTAATTGTTTGTTGCACGAGTCTGTCTTCCCAGACACTCTATACGGCATATCGAACCCCTCTGGATACGGCGTATAAACGTGTCTGGACGTTATAAGTTTTAAAAACTAAATATTTAATTTATAGTATTTAATTGTTTTTACATGAACCAAACGACGTATCCTAGGGTTTGAGATATGACGTATTGATCCATGTACAGTTGTATGTTTAATTGTTTTCTTGTACCATTGTAGCGAGATAGAAATTGCACTTGTCTTCTAATCTTTTATGCAGGACCTTGCTGAAACTATGATATGGTATATTCTAAAAAGGACATGTGTTGAACTTATCAGGGCATGCTGAAGCCCTAGTCAACACACTTTTTGCTCAAGAACTCATCTTGGAGAATTATCACGAGCAAAACATCAGGGAGTTTTCCATTCTAATTCTATTTCCTTTATTATTTAATTATTTTATCTATACAACGAGGGCGTTGTATAATTTAAGTGGGGGGATGGAGAATTAGAACGTACTTGTCTTCTTTTTTATAAAATAACATGCTACGAGCTTTAAAGTGCTTAAAAATAGGCCAAATTTAAAAATTTTTAGCATGACTTTTGTAAAAATCACTAGTTACATTACCTAGCGCACAATAACCCTTGATACATATTGTGAGAATTAAGCCTATTCCATTTCCAATTGTTTACCTAAAAATTTCACAAAATTTTGAGTGTGCCGGTGATGTAGTGGACTTTAGAACATGGCTTGGTATATCACTCGAGACCGCAATGATTAGTACTATGGATTTAGATGGAGTAACATGTTCAACTGATAAATTTCTAAGATTAAACTAAATAGCCTACATGTTGTAAAATTAACTAACTACCCTGGTGAGTAAAAACCCGTGTAACCCTTGATTACTCTCATTTTTAGAGTAAAATCCCCTAGAACAACCTGTTGATCCATTCTTTTCTTTTTCTACACCATATTATTTATTTCGTTACACCTTTGCACCTTAGCCTACCGTGTAGATTAAGCCTATTTTAATCAATGTTGCTAGTTGCTTTCGTGTAAAGTTTTTTATTTCATGTGTCAAAGTGAAATTTTTTTATCTTTGTAATGGTCGGAAAATTGCACAATACAATGGGAAAAATATGTAGCTTGTAAGTTTCGCTACTTTCGCGATTATGAATCATGTCCAAAGAAGAAGTGTTACAAGGAAAAGAATATCCGGATGAATTATGATAGTGAAGACGGTGGAATAAAACCAAGATTTATGATGTATTGCAAAAAAAGGAAGAAAAATAGTCGGTTCAAAAGAAGTTTACACCGAAGAAATCACTTGGAAGGATTGATTATTCGTTGATACGTTACAAATATCAACGATGTAAAGTCTTGTAAAAAGTGGTCGATATCACCACCTATTATGTAAAAGTGGCCGATATCACTACTTATGTAAAAGTATGTAAAGAGCGGGATGTAAGGGAAGTTGACCGTTATGGGAACGCCAACTTAGGTTGTCTTTGTCATTTCTATGATAGAGGCATCTGTCTATATGTTTGAGTCTTTGTCATGGAACGGTTGGGGGAAAGTTACTAGCAACTGTACCTTATTTGTTGGCTTAATTTATTTGTTTTGTGAATTTTACTTAACACCCATTTTACTTCCTTTTCCTAGCAACTAACCTTAGTGTCTACTCGAATGAGGACTTGTTCGAGCATGCATATCTAAATCCGTCGTTATGCCATGTTAATGCATGTCTCACTGCCTTGTGGAATGACGACTTTCGGTGAAATTTTAGAAGCTCCTACACCTATATCAATTCTACACTAACGCTGGTTAAAACATGAACAAGGATGTGTTCGGATTGTATATGTCTATTCCGTCATTATGGCCGTGTATGTACGATACAACTGCCTTGTTGGTGTGGTACTTATGGTGAAAGACTGTTGAATGACTAACCGTAAGCCTTCTTAACCCAATTTAGCTTTTGACTTGTTCTTCCTCAGCTTTAGCGGTGGAGATGTGATAAGTGCTTAATTACACATATCTTTTACCTCTAAAAACGAGCTTAAATGACCAAAAACAGACAAAAACTGCCAAATATATGTTTGTTTTGCATTTGTATTGTGCAGGAAGTGGATATCATCAAAAAGACAGAAAACCAAGCCAAAATGACAAAACTGAGCATGGAATGGAAAAGACTGTGCAAAATCAAGGCCAAAGTCCAAAAATGCCAAAGTCAGAGTCAATACTAAAGAATCAGCAGTCAAACCGGAGCCGGAACTGAAGAATACTGTTGGATGCATTCTTAACCCATCTGATGGGCCGGGAAAGCCCAATAGTATAACTATGAAGACTGTGAAGACCAAATGGGCCCTCAATCAATTACAACAGCCCATTTGTGTGCAATTGACAAAGACTGTGAAGACTTTGAAGGCCCAATCCTAGCCCAGTTACAGCCAATCTCAGCCATTGTACACACAAAACCCACTCCATAACCTTATTGGGCCTTAAAAAGCCCAATAACATAAGCCTAAACCTTATTGGGCCCAAACCCAAACCCAGTGGGCCCAATACAAGCCCAACAAAAGCCCACAACCCTTTTTTACAAAACTTTAGGGACTAAAGTTATCATTTTTAAAAGTGTTTTATAAAAGAAAAAGAGGCAAAAAGAATCCAGGGACCAAAGCTGCCAATTATTGAAAGTCCCTTTTTTTCTCTTTTAGTTATAAACAGCAAGTTGGCAGTTTTGCATTCCAAAACCTTCTTTGTTTCCTTTTAGTTATAAACCACAAGGGCCATTTGTGTTATTTTCTAAACCTCTATTATAACTAAAAACCCGGCCAAAATAAAATGAAAAGAGAAGAAAGAAGAGGGGCCAAAGTTGCATCATCTTCAATCTTTTCTTTTAAAATCCTGCTAACCACCCCTGTACACCCCCCGTACCCGCCAAAACTCAAACCAGCCATTTCCCATGGTTTTTCTACCCAAACCACCTCCCAAGTACTCCACAGCTCATCCCTACCCATTCCCACCTCCCCAATACCCCTATATCCCTTTCCCTGCCAAAATCACTCAACCCCGAAAACCCTTTCAATGGTGAGATGAAGACAAGAACAAACCAAGGGCTAGGATTGCTTGGGGATTGTTGCACTCTCACAACAAGCTCATCCCAACACAAAGAGAAGGAAGAGGGCTGCTATAAAAAGAAGAAGACCAAGCCGAGACACTACACCATTTTTATGTTTTTTTTAGCTTAATTTTAAATTCCAAGTCTTTCTTTTAAGCAGTTTAAGTGTATTCAGTTTGTTTTGTAAGTTTATGTTGAATTATTTCCAGTTTTAATAAAAGTTAAAAAGTTTTTGTGTT